>JAADVT010000036.1:0-77377 GCA_023335895.1 Pythium rishiriense
CCCCCCCCCCCCCAACAACAACTGAAGCAAGACAAGCGGTCAAAGGAGACGGGAAGACGGTTGCGCAAGTGGCGCTCCCCTCTCTCCACCACGAACGGCTGCACCCACCGCGTGGTCCGTGGAGAGGACATCGTGGAGGAAACGAGAGCAGCACAAACACTTGTATTTCGGAGACCAATCTCGGTCGTTCGGACGACAAGCGCTGATCGTTTACCCCCTCGCTGTCCTTTTCTTACATATCGCCATCACATGAGTGCACATGGCCTTCGTGGTGGGGCGCCGTCGTGGCCACGCGCGGGCACATCGTCCATGGCGTCGATCGTCGCGTCTCGGTCCTCGATGCGGCCCTGCAGCAGCGCGTCGATCTCGCACTCGCGGAGGCTGGTCTTGCCCCGGAAAAGCCGCCGCTCGTCGGCCAGCAGCGCGCGGAAAAAGCCCGGGTTCGGAATGACCACGGGCCGGTTGCGGTGCGTGTGGTTGAACGCGCGCACGAGCGACCACGCGTTGGCGCGCATGAGGTACATGATCACGAGCGTCGCCGACCGCGAGATGCCCTGCGTGCAGTGCACGAGCACGCGAAAGTGCTTGCTCGGCGGCTGGATCGCGTGGACGCCGGCGATGAACGCGAACACCGCGTTGAAGTGGCTCGCGATGTCGGCGTCGCTCGCGTCGGGGATCTTGACCTCGTGGTACTTGACGCCGCGGCCTTCAAACACGTTGCCCAGGTCAAGCGTGGCGTTCACGACGTGCGTGATGCCCAGGTCGCGGATGACCTGGTCCGACTTGGCGTGCCACATATTGCCCAAATACAGAAACCGGTCGACGATCTCGCTCGGGTACGTCACGCGCCGCACGGCCACGACGCCGTGCGTGGGCGCGTCTCCCTCTTGGTGGGCCGTCGTGTAGAATGGGTACTTGGAGGCAAACACCTCGAAACCCTCGTCCAGGGTCGCCACACCGGCGACGCAGGCTTCGCCCACGAGCAGCGTCCTGAGATATATCTGCCAACGGCGGTTCTCAGGCGTCAAATCACCGACGAGCACGATATCACGGAGGAGCCGCTTGTTCCACGTGAACTTTTCACGGTGCGGCGCCTCGAGCTGTGCCTCCAGTGCACCCATGGTAGCGGCATCGGGGAGCGGCGGGACGTGGACCGCGCCGAGGATGGTGTTGGTCGCGACGGCGTCAGCTGGTCGCACGTCGACCACCAACACGCCGACAAACAGATTGTTAAAGAGCCACTGGGTGCCCACAACGCGCGTCCCTACGCGGCGCGCGCTTTCGGTGTCCTCGGTCGTCTGAATCGGCATGTTCGTGTATGGAGCACGAGTCCGTCGCTGCCATCATCCAGACCCGTTGGGTTCAATTTTCTCCATTTGTGCCAACAGGGGATGCGTCGTAGCACGCTGATTGGTCAAAACCTAGTGACCACAGTCTAAAACTAGCTTGGCTTAGGTATTGAATAAAACAGATCCGATGGACGTTTCCATCACCCATTTGGTCACGTAAAAAACACAGAGTGATGGTCTTCCCAGACAACAAAACCCCGCCCCGTTGGAAGGCTCGTGTGACCCAAGGCCCGACCGACTAACGTGGGGGAACCGAAACCCCGCGGAGCAACACGCCGATCGCGGGCGACGAGCACGGCGCGTGGACGCGCCTTCCGCTCGCCAAGCGTCGCGGAATCGGATCGCCGGTTCTTCTGTGTATCGAACGCCGGTCTTTTGGGGCCGATTGCGTCTCTGCCTGCGTTGGAAATCGCTAGCCAAAGAGAGAACGCTCGTCCAAGATCTGTCGCGTTCGCCGTTGCCGTCGTCACGCTTGTCGATACAGTCGTGAGAAGCCTACGGATCGATCGTCTCGCGTCTTCTGACCATGAGTGCGGTGGGAGCGAACGGTGCCCACACCGGTGGAGGAAACGGTGGCGAAGCGCCGCAAGCCGGCACCAAGTGCTGTGTGTGTCTGGAGGAGGTCGACTACCGTGGCACGGCGCTCATCCAGTGCGCGCGCTGCAAGATCGATGTACACGTCAAGTGTTATGGCGTCACCGTGCCGACAGACGGGTCGCGCTGGCTGTGCGAACCGTGCCAGTACATGGAGGCGCCACCCGCTGCCGACGAGGCTCCCAAACTACAGCCATACTGTGTCGTTTGCCCAAGTGAAGGAGGAGCGCTGCGCCACACCAACCAGGTGGGTGTTTGGTGCCACGTGCTATGCATGAATTGGATCCCGGAACTCTCGCATAGCCTCTCGGGCGAGATGAACGAAGTGCTTGACATTCGAGTTCTTGACCGAAGTCGCCAGTCGCTCAAGTGCCACATCTGCGGAATCAAAGGCGGGTGCATCCAGTGTATCAGCGGCCGGTGCGCCAAGCCATTCCACGTGATTTGCGCAATGCGCGTACCGTCGGACGTCGTGTTTACGGGGTACAACAACGAGAACCAACAAGTGTACCATTGCAAGACCCACCTGAGCGACATCGCGACGTTCAAGTACGAGATGGTCGACACATCGTGGAAGAAATCGCCGCTCCTTGTGAGCTACCTCCAGTCAAAACCGCAGGTGAAAAGCAAATGTCGAGTCTGCGGCACAAAGGTTCCTCCCAACCACTTTGAACGGCATGAAGTGCTCTGTCTTGTGGGATGGCTCGCGAAGGAAGAATCGAGGATACGAAGGGCAAAGATAGAAGAACTTAAGATCACTCCTGCTGTGGTCGACTACGGCCAAGTGCATGTCGGCAAGTCAACCAGCCGGGGAGACAACACCGCATCTAAGAACCGCAAGAACACTCCACCTATGCGCCCGTGTCCTCAATGTGGTGAGCATGTCCGTGAAACTCTGATCATGGGGCACATGAAGAACAACTGTACAAAGATGCGCCATTCTGCCAAGCGCGCAAAGAATCCTTCGGTGCCGAATCGTCAGCTTCATTCGCAAGAGCCAGAAACGGTCGACTTGACTCTAGACGAACCAGCTACGCCTGCTCTCGATCTGTCCGACGTTCTTTTCGCGACATGGCCGGGCCAAGCTGCAGGGAGTCTGCTAGACTCGACAAACTTTTGGAGGATATTGAACAACAACTTTTTCAGTACCAAGGTTTTGTTGAAGAAGCGGATGGAACCGCTATGTAAAAATTTGTGCGGCGCTCGACTAGAGGACATGGGAGATTTCAGCAAGAAGGCATCACCACATGATTCCATCAAGTGTTCTGACACTGTGCTATTCAGTCGAGAAAACGACGCAACGGAGACGCTTTCGATGACGAGCATAGTTCATCGGTGTGACTTCATGATGAGAGGAAGCAGAACGCGTTGTGTTGATGACCTTTTTGCAAAACCTGTGATTC
This sequence comes from Pythium rishiriense, assembly GCA_023335895.1. Taxonomy (NCBI): domain Eukaryota; phylum Oomycota; class Peronosporomycetes; order Pythiales; family Pythiaceae; genus Pythium; species Pythium rishiriense. The sequence goes on from JAADVT010000036.1 coordinate 3,347, forward strand.
AACTCTCGCACTCTAGTCTCACATCGAACGGGAGAGGTGACGGGCGTGAAGAACTTGGAACGACTGGCCAAAGCATCCACGTGCAGTTCAAGAACACCGAAGGCAACTGTGTGAGCTGCAAGTATGACTTCCGTGTTGATAGCTTGAGCGCAACTATGGATACCAAGCAAGTGTGGACTCGGTATCATCCTGATGCAGTGTCTACGATCGTCGGTGGTGGGCTTGAGGATGCGAAACTGAAAACTGAGGAAGGTGACGAGCTTTGGACTTCGCTGCAAGAGATGCACGATTCCAGTTCGACGATCGATGATGTTGAACGAGATGAGGTTACTCCGGAAGTGAACATGTTGGTTGAGCAGCTTCGAGAGCAAATGCGCCAAAACAGATACCGTGTCCGGTCTCTATGCCGTCGAACTCAAGCACAAGATTATCAAGAAGAGGTGATGGTGAAAGAACGCACTGTTGTTGAGACTTACTTCAAGGAGTTTGCACTTTGGAAAGCACTATGCAAGAGTCTCCTCGTCGGTTATCGCGAATTTTGGAAGCCTCCGGTGGTCGATGAAACTAATAAATCGGACGACAAGGACACAAACGGTGAAATTGAAGGCGATGAAGAACCGATAGACGACGGAACCTGTGTCGTATGCTTTGATGGCCAGTCACCCGAGTCCAATCCGATTATCTTTTGCGATCGTTGTGACCTCGCAGTCCATCAACGTTGCTACGGAGTCCTTCATGTCCCGAACAACGAGTTTTACTGTGACCGATGCCGACTCGAAGATGAGGGCCGAGACCCAGCAGCGGAAGTCTACTGCCAATTGTGCCCTTTGCGTGACGGTGCTTTCAAGAAAACCATTGATGGGAAATGGGTCCACGTTGTTTGCGCGCTATGGTGCCCAGGGGTATGGATCGGAAACCTGCTCACACTCTCCGATATCAAGCTCGTCGATTCAGCTCACCGAATTCGGTTTGTGGACACGATTGCGGAAGTGAACGCGCTCATCAACCCGCAAGCTCAGGAATTAGCTCTGTCAAGCCGTGTCGTCAAGAAGAAAACGATCCAACATGGGTCCTTGTGTCGTTATTGCCGAGTTGCGTGCGGGCGCACCATCGAGTGCTGTCATTCAGGTTGCTCCGAGTCATTTCATCCACTTTGTGCGTGGTTTGAGGGTTATCCGATGACGGTGCGACTAGACTCCTCCAGCGGCTACATCTACAGTGGCGGCGGAAGTGGCCTGGAGTTCAACATGTTTTGTGGAATGCATTTGCCTGAGGACTACTCCCCTGAACTTCGATTGGCCCAAGGAAAGAACAGGCGCCGTTTTCGCATCGACTCTTTTTTCTTATCACTGAGCAAGATAACTCCAGTTCCAGTGCGAAATGGAACTACAGCGCGTGGGATCTCCACCAAACCAAGTGAGCACGATGCTCCATGTGTAGAGGATTGGACGGATCGCGAGTTATGTGCCGCTTGTTTTGACTATGCGTCGCCCGTATCGACAGAGCTTGTTGACTTCACCCAAATTTCAAGGCGTCAGTTGATGATGCGGTGCCAGTACTGCAACATCTTCATCCATGCGGCATGCTGCCTGAGCGAAATCGATGATGTGTCAGACCTCTTCCGAAGCAATTGGATCTGCGAGCGATGCACTTTGGTGTGTCAAGGCAAGAAAACGTCAGCTACGGGGTGCACAGTGTGTGATCGTTCAAGCGACTACATGATGCCATGCGTGGGTGGAGCCGTAGCGACGTCATCAAACCCAGCAGGTGGCGGATCGAGTACTGCGCTGAAGGTTCCGGTACAAAATGGATCGCCATTGCATAAATCAAGCGAGCTGGCCTCAAATGGAGCTGGATCTGAGCGATGGATACATGTGCTATGCGCGAAAATGACCAAGGCGAAGATTTTTAAACGGCATCACATGTTATCTGCTGCACAGCCACAAGTATCTACCGAGACTCATGGAAGATGTGATATCTGTCAAACTCGAGGGGTAAGAGTATCTGAGGATTCCGCCCCTGAACATGAAGGGAACCAAACTCACTAATCTTTGGTCGTGTATGCTTCTGTCCGTAGCGCAATCTAGTTGGTTGCGGCAACTGTTCGAAGCGTTTCCATCCGACTTGTGCAGCACAGAAAAAGTTCTACGTCAGTCGATCGAACAAATCTGAGTGGAAGTTCTTCTGCCCGGCGCATCCACCAGCTGACGTTGCGTACGACGAAAAGAGGCAAGCTTGGTTCACTGGGGAAATCCTCGCTCACTTGCACGAGTTGAGGCACATCTTGGAGCGAGGGCGTATGATAGTTGAGATGGCTCGCCAGCGCGATAGACAGAAGAAACGAATGCTGAATCTCTGCTCCATCAAGAAAATGGAGCTCTCGATGGAGATGATTCTCAAGAAGCGCCCGACGCCGTTGATGAAGGACATCTTCCACGAATATACGGGCGAAGCCATGGAGGACATACCGAAACGCCAAGCCCCGGCACCAGCTCATACTGGGAAAACAAAAAGTCGGACACGTGGGACGGAGGGTGAAGAGGAGGAAGAAACTGACTTGCGGCGATCAAGTCGTCGTTCCACGAATGCCGATGACTCGAAGGCGAACGGTAGCGATGACTTTGGCGAGACGCCGCGAAAGCGACGCCGTATTGAAGCTGAAGTATCTGATCTAACACCGAGCCGACGCAGCTCTCGGCGGGCTGCTAACGCCGACGGTGATGCTGGCGATACATTTGTTAGTCCAGACAGTGCACGACCAACGCGAGCTTCGTCACGCGTGCGTTCTGCTCTCATGACAGAAGTGGACGAAACAGTGACTACCGACTCGCGACCTCGAAGAAACCGAGTTCTTGACTTCAGCCCAGATGAGTTTGACTTCTCAGCGCTGTCAATTGAGCTACTCCGCGTTACTCACGATTCAGATTTCGATGAGATCGTTGCTGAAGCTTACCCAGAATTGGTGCGTTGAACAAGGGGTCTGTTATGCGAGGGTGGAAACTGACATTGCTTTTGCTTTGCACCAGGTCTGAAGTGAACTCTGTGACTTAGAGCGGGTGGTCGCACACCAAACGTTGTGACAATAGACTGGGCGCCGATTTTTTGTGAGTGATCTATGTGTGTGCAGAACCGAACTCATCTTATTTTTAGCCACCAGCTGAGCACGTTCAAGGCCTGCCGTTGGAAAGAGCAATGCGGCGCAAACTTTGACGAAGAAATGCGCTGAATCGGTATGAGCGACACGTTCTTGCCGCATCCACGTGAGGCGTCTTGTGCGTGTGACTCGGACGACGTGCTTCGATCGTCCTCCCCACCGTCATCTGCGGGGTCTTCAGAGACGATTTCAACGAATGACGAAGATGCGACACGCTGCGAGGAATGGGATTTGTTCACCGAGGTGGAGCAAGGAAGTCGTCCATCAACAGAACAAGTGCCCAGAAGTGACACGCCTCGAGTGGTATCGGAGAACCAGAGTGATTCCTTAGATGGAGACAGCAGTGATTCGTATGAAAGTGAGGTTGAGGATGACGATAATGCTGATGATGTTCAAGAAGATAGCCAAGGTACTTCGCGTTGGAGCCGCGACGAGTGTGAAGCACCTGTGGTGGACAGTCTGTTAAGTTTCTCTGCCGGAAAAAGTGTCAAGACGATCACTGTCAACGGAATACCAACTGCGAGTACAGCTGAACGTATAGAAGAGCCTACTGAGAGCCCGCCACCTCATTCAGCGGTAACTACACCAACATCATCTCGGACGATTCGCCATCCACCATCTGCAGATCCAAACAGAATCCAGGTGTACGTTCGGATTCGGCCACCAGGTCGAGGGGAGCTTGATGTTGGCGCTATGATTCCGGACGAAGCAGCCAATAGCTTGTGTGTCCAGTGTACTCAGGCAGGTTCCGTCTGTGAGAGTGTTGTCGACCGAGTGTTCACCGACCGATCGACGCAAGAGGACATATACGCAGCCGTTGATCCTGGTGTTCAAGCTGCATTTGAAGGAATGAATTCCACCATTTTTGCGTATGGACAAACAGGAACGGGGAAAACTTTCACCATGTTTGGGGATGATATTGACGCCCCTTCATCTATTGCGGGCCATCCTGGTGGCGACACTAGTCGTCCTCCCAGTGGCTGGGGTCTTATCCCTCGAACGATCTGGAAGTTATGCAGCGAAATTTGCTTGGTGGACAATGTCCACTCGCATACCCAGCTTTCGTGCAGTTTCATGCAAATCTACAATGATCGCGTTTTTGATCTTTTGACAGATCGCAAGCGTCAAAAGCCACTCGTTCTCCGTGAGCAGCCAACAGTCGATGGAGGCACAAGTGTCGTCCTCCAAGGACTCTCCAGTGAACCCATTTCGTCGTTCGCGGAGGCAATACAGCTCGTCCGCCGCGGTCGCATCAATCGTTCTGTGCGAGAAACCGAGCTAAACGCAGCAAGCAGTAGAAGTCATGCCATTGTCCAGATCAATCTGTCAATCGAGACTCAGCTTCCAAGCGGCAATAAGCGATTCCGGACGTCTCGACTGAATCTCGTCGATCTTGCGGGGTCGGAAAAATGGAATACCGACGTTGAGATGGAAGATCACCACGCTGCGGAACTCAAAAACATCAACACAAGCTTGTCTGCGTTGGGTAATTGCATCGCGGCTCTTGCCGAGACCGGACGGCGCCACATCCCTTATCGAGATTCAACGCTGACACGGCTTCTCCAAGACTCTTTTGGTGGTAATGCACTGGCATTCCTGATCGCAACTGTTAGCCCATCTCAGAAAGCCAGCGAGGAGACCATTCGCACGCTGCAATTTGCTGACCGTGCACGATCTGTCATGCAAGTTGTGCGCGTGAATGAATCATTCAGTGGTAGCACAGAGTTGCTCGCGGCTAAAGCTCAAATCAAAACGCTGCGCGAGCGATTGTCCAATGAACAACGCCGACGACACGAGACACGGATAAAGGAACACGAAGCGCTTGAGCGAGACTTCGCGACCAAGTTGCAGGAAAAAGATGACGAGCTGAGGCGAGTGCAACGTGATAACGAAGTTTTTGCGAAGTGGCGAGAAGAGGACGTCAAGAGGATTCGCACCCTCGAAGCGCGAATCAAGGAATTGGAAAGCAACAGTCGGGACCGGATAGAAGAGCCTATTTGGTCACAGCCACACAAAAGCTCGCCTCGCGCCGAGCTTGCTACGAAGGCTTCGAAGAGTACTAGTAACCAAAGCATGGAGGAAGATGACATGATGCCACAACACCTAGACCCACAGCACCAAGGCAAACCCCTGACAAGACAAAAGTCAAAGAGGACAATCAAGACCCAGCATTTTCATTCGAACGGGCCACTCGCAGCAACGGAAAAGGCACAAAAGCAGCGAGTCCGTTCGTATCGATCTCTTATTGACAAATACTCCCATCCAAGACGAGAGCATCCGGTTGGTGGCCAAGAAGAGACCAAGAAGCCACCACAGGCCGCAGCCAGCTATACCACCAAGAAACCACCTGCCACGCAGTACACCAACTTGGATTCCTCCAACATCGTGTCATCTCCTGAAAGCAGATTGCGGCTAGCACGCTCTTCGAGTGACGCTGTATTTTCACCGTCTGAGGCTCATCAGGTTGCCACTGACTGCGTGATGAGTGTCGTATCGAACTCAGATACATCAACTGTGCCCCATGGATTATCGGCTCCAAGTCTTGTCGACTCGAGGCGGTTTTCAGTTGCACCGAGTCACCCAGGAGGGTTATGGAAAACTGAATCCCTACCGGCGTTGGGAAAGTCCGACGCCCCTCAAAGCGTCAAACCTTATCAGAATCAAGCGGCAGACCCGGTCATATCTGCGGGCTCAAGAGACAACGTCGCCGTTCAAGCATGGCAGTTGCCTCCAGTGTTACCAGCCACTACGTCCGAATGCCCGCCTTTCGCTCGAGTAGAACCAACCCCTGTTGCATCGGTTCAGTTGGTGTGCCCGAAGCACAGCCTCAAGGGATGTGTGTTATGCGCTGTGACGGACACACCAACGACGGCCTCACCGTCGAGCTCGTTCATGGCGTTCAAATCAAGTACGTCGCAGCCTCTAAACCCACCCAAGCCCTCGGGTACATTGCCAACCTTTCAGGACACGCGACAATCGTGCGAGCGACACCAGCTTCCTGGGTGCTTTATCTGTACGAAGTCAACAGGAGACTCTTCGTGGCGAGCAGCAGCCTCGTCCAGTATCGCAATATCAACTGCTGCCCCCAACACGGGTGCTGCGTTCCCTCCAGTCGAGATCATGAGTCGGCCGCCACCGCAAGACACCAAGTGTTCAGTCCATATGCTGACCAATTGCGTTCTCTGTGCCGGGACGAACAGCTCGCGCCCCCAACCAGCTCAACCGCCCAGTCTCGAAGCCTTCTCCTCGCCGACCAAGCGGATCGTTCCACCAGAAGCCACGTCGTGGCGCGGTACTCAGCTTTCAGAGCCTCCTGTCTCTTTCATGAATGGTGCTGTTGGATCACCGGCGACGACTAGCCATCGAACGCAAGAGCTGCCACGAACTCAGGTATCGTATGGTCAATCGCCTTCGCCGAGCGCGAACCATTTTACCAACGACAGTGCGAGTCGCAAGCAGTTCCACGCGCTTGTTCGGGAGGCCTCGGACGCGGCCAGCTTCGTGCTGCGGCGCCGAGGCTGACCCCGCGCCCCCTGGTGTCCAATTTTGATGACTGTTGTGTCCCACCGCAAACCCAATCAATTGAATTGGTCTTGTCAATCATTTTCAATAATTGCCGCTCGCTTACCGTAAATTAGGACTCCCATATCGCGTAATCGGTCAAAAAGACGTTATTTTGGTTAGCGTGTTTACGCCAGTTGAAGTTGAAGAAAAAAACCTTGGCAGCAAAGCCGCCGCTGCGGACGAACGTCACATGGTTTGACGTCTAATCGCACTCTCATTTAGCAACTCACCGACCGCCACGCCTGTACTATAAGATCCAATACCACTCCTTTCGTTCCCAAATGAGAGGGTCTCGCCCACTCGCGCTCTATTCAAAGCAGTCTGACGCCGAAGCTGCGTGTTTCTTTCTCCGGTTGTGATTCCCACCACTGGGTCCGATCCGTCCACATTTCCCGTTTTGCTCTCCTCCCTCCCCTCCATTCTCCGACGACACCAAGACCAAGATGGCGACGCCCGACGTGACGCACTCGACGTCCAAGCAGGTGCCGTGGGACGAGCTCACGTACCTGCCGGGCTTTGGCGGCCACTTCTGTTCCGAGACGCTCCCCAACGCGCTGCCCAAGGCCCAGAACAGCCCCCAAAAGTGTGCCTACGGGCTCTACGCCGAGCAGCTCAGCGGCACGGCGTTCACGCTGCCGCGCCACAAGAACCAGCGCTCGTGGCTCTACCGCGTGCTCCCGCCGGTCGTCCACGCCAAGTACCAGCCCGTGGCCCACGACTATGTCAAGGGCGACTTTGCGAGCGAGACGCTGACGCCGCAACAAATGCGCTGGAGCCCCATGCCGCTGCCGCGCGACGACCAGCGGGTCGACTTTATCCAGGGCCTGCGTACGATCGGCGGCGCCGGCGAGGCCACGCTCAAGGCCGGGCTCGCGATCCACATGTACGCGGCCAACGCGAGCATGCACAACAAGGGCTTTTACAACTCGGACGGCGACTTTCTGATCGTGCCCCAGCTCGGCGCGCTCAAGATCACGACCGAGTTTGGCAAGCTGCTCGTGAACCCGCACGAGATTTGCGTGATCCAGCGCGGCATCCGCTTCTCGGTCGACGTCGACGGGCCCGTGCGCGGCTACATTTGCGAGGTGTACAATCGCCACTTTGTGCTCCCGGACCTCGGCCCGATCGGCGCGAACGGGCTCGCCAACCCGCGCGATTTCGAGCACCCGACGGCGTTTTACGAGGACCGCGAGTGCGATTTCGAGATGGTCAACAAGTTTGGCGGCCAGCTCTTCACGGCACAGATGAAGTTCTCGCCCTTCAACGTGGTCGCGTGGCACGGCAACTACGTGCCGTACAAGTACAACCTCGACCATTTCTGCACCATGAACTCGGTGAGCTTTGACCACCCGGACCCGTCCATCTACTGCGTGCTCACGTGCCAGACCGACGAGCCGGGCAACGCCGTGTGCGATTTTGTGATCTTCCCGCCGCGCTGGATGGTCATGGACCACACGTTCCGCCCGCCCTACTTCCACCGCAACTGCATGAGCGAGTACATGGGCATGGTCTACGGCGTGTACGACGCCAAGAAGGGCGGCAAAGACGGCTTCGTGCCCGGCGGCGCGTCGCTCCACTCGTGCGACACGCCCCACGGCCCGGACGCCGCGACCTTCCTCAAGGCCTCGAACGCCGAGCTCAAGCCCGAGAAGTTTGAGGGCGGCCTCGCGTTCATGTTCGAGTCGACGTACCTCATCAAGCTCACCGACTACGCGCTCAACTGCGAGCACAACCAGGAGGACTACTACAAGTGCTGGCAGCAAATGCCCAAGCTCTTCGACCCGACCAAGCAGTAACTTCAACAGACCAGGACACCCCCCTCTCACTGAGATCTCAGCACGTGGCTCCTCTGGTATGTTGCAGTGAAACAGGGTCTATTTTATGTGAAAAAAACCAAGACTGTTCAACCCCACTCTTTGTATCTATCTGTCGTATCTACTCATCCATGGAGTGCGTCCTCCAGCCTTTCTTAAAAGTTGCGGAACTCGGTCGCGAACGCGCCTTTGCCCACGGCTGCGAACGCTGCGCCCGTGTCGGACCCGTCGTCGGCGTACTCGTCAAAGCACGAGCGGTCGCCCTCGCGCTTGAGCAGTGGCCGGAACGGCGGCGCGACGTCCCCGTGCTCGACCTCCTGCCAGTCGACGTCGCCAAACCACGCGTGGCGCTGGACGCCCTCGGCGTCGCAGAGCCGCTTGGAGACGTCGGGCTGCAGCATGTGCCGCAGCAAATCCTTGAGCGGCCCGGACAGCCCACGCGGCCACTGGATGCGGCCCTGGACGATACGCGTGTACACTTCAAAGGGCGACTCGGAGCTGCCGCCGCGCGAGGCAAACGGCGTGTGGCCCGCGACCATCTCAAACAGCACGCACGCGAGCGCCCACCAGTCGACCGCACGCGTGTAGCTGCGCTTTTCCTTGGACTGCGTGAGCTGCTCGGGCGCGAGGTACTGCGGCGTGCCCAGCGAGGTCGCGCAGCGCTCGCTCGCGGTCGCCACGCGCCGGGCAAAGCCCAGGTCCACGACTTTGACGTGCCCGCGCGCGTCCAGCAACACGTTCTCGGGCTTGAGATCGCGGTACATGAAGCCGCTCGCGTGGCAAAAGCCCACGAACGCCACGAGCTCGGCGGCGTAAAACTTGGCCTCGTCGGGCGAGAACACGCCGCCGGCCAGGTGGAGCCGACGCCGCAGCTCGCCGCCGGGCGCGAGCTCGAGCACGAGGTGCACGTGGGACACGCTCTGGAAGCTGCCAAAGCACTTGGCGAGAAACGCGTGGCCGCGGAGCGCCGTGAACGCCTCGCGCTCCCGCTCGACGTGCGTGGCCATGTTGTGGGCCATCACGTCGGACTTGGCCATGGACTTGAGCGCGTAAAACTTGCGGGTTTTTTTGTGCTGCACGAGCCGCACGCGCCCGAGCATGCCCGTGCCCAGCACGCTGTGGATGTGGAAGTGCGCGTCGAGCTTGAAGGGCTTAGGTGGCAGCTCGAGGGACGTGCCGACCCATGCACACACAGGAGCGTCGCCGTCGCCCGCCGGGTCGCCGTCGGGCTCGCGCGGGACGCCGTACCGGTAGCCGTTGTGGTGCGACGCCCGCGACAGTCCACCGCCCATGGCGAGCGCGACACCAACACACGCGGTGCGACCCGGGCCGACTGGTCTCCTCCTACAGTTTCCACTGTTGTCCACCAGGAATAGCAAACTCACCACCATCGATGGGAATGAGGTGAGCACACAACTTGTACGGGCATAGCTCTATTGGTGATGGATGGCAGTAGAAACAGTCAAGACAGACGGACGAGCGACGATCCAGAACCACGGCAGGCGATGCACTACGGTGCGTGGGCCATGGGGAACGGGTGCGCCTCGGTATTGAACACAATCTCGTCGAGCGGCAGCAGCGTCTCGTCGTCGCTGAAGAGCAAGAACAGATACTTGAGCGTCTCGGCCAGGAAAAAGCTCTCCATGCCGTCGCGGAACTTGGTCTGCACGGGGCCCTTGTGGACGTTCCCGATCGTCGTGTACCCGCCGCCAGGCAGCTTGCAGTGCGTCTCGAACGCGTCCATGATCGCACGGCCGTACTCTCGGTACTTTTCATCCTTGGTCACGCGGTACAGGATGAACAGGCTCTCGACAGTCTCGGGGCGCTGCAAGTTGAACGCGTCCTGTGGGTGGATGTCGAGGTCGTCGCGCTCAAAGCCCTTGGTGCTAAAGTAGGCGATCTCGGGCGCGAGCTTGGCCTCCATCTGTGCGTACATCTGGTAACACGTCTCGAGCAGCTCCTTGGCGAGGTCCAAGTGGTCGGCAGGCATGCCGTGGATCACGCCGAGCGCGAGCATGCCCGGCACAAAGCACACGAGATGGTCCATCTTGGGCACGAGCTCACCATACACGAGCTCGCCGATGAACACAAGCTTGTTCGGGTGGCTCTTGGCCACGAGCTTGGAGCGGATGCCGTTGACCGCGCGCTCGTATTCGGCGCGGTACTTGGTGTCGGTCTTGCCCGACAGCAGCCACTGCTTGAGCAGGTACTCGTAGTAGCTGTCGCCGTAGGCGCCGAGCGTGATCTTGGAGCTGACAATGCGGCCACTGTAGGCACTGATTTGCACAGGAAGGAGACCGTCCTTATACTTTTCGTCCACCTCCCGGAAGAGCTGACAAAAAAGTAAGTTTTGTGAGACAAGCGTTCAACTCGTCAGCAGCAGTAGAAAACAAGGAAAGCTGTGTGTCTCCGTACCGACTCCATGATCCGTTCGACTTGGTCAAAGTACTTGCGCTCGCCCGTGGCGGCGGCGAGGTACTTGAACTCGAGCTGCAGCGAGCCGGCCTCAGCGACCGACGCCGACTCACGCGCAGTCTTGGACTGTGTGGGTACGAGGAGGAAGTACAGCGATCAGTGACGAGGCGACGTTAACCCGTTGGACGGCTCGGGGCCAACGTACAATCACATCAAAATCCTTGCCGGGCATGCCGTGTGCGTGGAGCTTGAACGCAGGCGAGAGCGCGTCGCCGAGGTCGCGCGCCGCCTGGAGCAGATGCTGCTGGCCTGAACAGACGAGTCCCACAACACGCGCCGTTACAAAAAAAACAAAACAAAAACTCACGGATGAGATACCATAGTGATATACAAGGTATGGGAAGGACGTACCGGAGAGGTAGAACGCCGAGAGGAGACCGCCCATATTGCGGATCGTGGTCTCGAAGAGGCTGATGTATCCTCGCTGGTAGATGCGGTCCTTCATGTGCGTGGCGACCCACTCGCTCGCGCGGTCAAACTGTTCAAACATGCCGAGCAAAAAGAGCGTGTCGAGCGAGTCCACGAGCGTGATGGCCATGTCGTGGCCCGGCAGGCCGTCGCCTTTCATGGTCTGCACGTTAAGGTAGTCCTGCCCGAACGCGTTGTCCTCGTACCCTTTCCAGGCCCACGCGACCATGGCCGCGACCTTGCGCTGGTCGGGTGTGTGGCGCGACGGGTCGAACCGTGCGCGCCACGCCGCGATCTCCTCGGGCGTGGACGTCGCCGTGGGCGGCACAAACACGCGCGGCTTCGTCTCGACCGGCGTCGTCGTCCCGGACGGATGCGGCGCGCGTTGCAACGGCGCCGGCTGTGGCGCGTCGCCCCCGGCGGCGCCTCTTTCGAGCCCCTCGAGGTCGCCAAAATGGAGCGGTGGCGCCGGCCCATTGCCACGCAAGTTGGCGTGGTCCGGGTGGTCCTGGTTCGCCGGGTGCGTGGCCGTGAGCGCGTCGCGGCTCAGCAGCGGCCGCGCCTGCCAGTGCCACCACTGGAGCACAAAGCTGCCACACAAAAGTGCCAGGCAGACCTGCAACAGCGCGATGAACGAACACTGGCGCGCGCGGCGCGAGGGCGACGGTGGCGGCCGCCGCGCCGACGGGAAGAGGCTCGAGGGCGCGCGGCGCGCGGCCCGCGACTCCATGGCTTGTCAAAAAATGTGGGTCCCCGCGAAACAGTCAGCGCACGGATGATCTGAGACCTTGCGTGGCATCTGAGTCATGTTGTCAAACAAGCGAAACGCGGGAGAATCAGACAGACTCAGAGCTGCAACAACGTCCTCTGGGCGTTGGTTTCGTAGCTGCTCAAAAGTTTTAAACCATTTCCATGACGAATGTGTTTTAAACAAGCCACCACGATCTTGATGGATGCGATCACTCACTTCGAGGCCATTTTTCCCTGGTTGCACATTCTTGACGTGGACGGAGGAAGTACTTGGTTGGAAATGGGGAGCGGAACGATGGCACATGACGACGATGAGCTCTTCTTTTATGCGTGTCAGTTGAGGAGACGGACTACGCCGGACACGTCTTGACACACGCGCGCTCTGTGTGTGAGTGTGTTTTAGAGGCGTCCGGTGGGTCCACCTACATGAGAACAAACGAGTTTTTCCTTCTTTAAACCGATGCCACCGAACCGTTCCCTTTACGAATGCTTGACGACGATGAGTAGAAAGCACACGTAGATGGCTGCGAGAAGCATGTTGATGCACCGCTCCGGGCGCGTGTTGCGCTGGAACTGCTCGGCGCGCTCGAGCTCCTTCAGCCCGGACCGCATGCGCGTCGCGACCTGTTGGGATAACCAGACCGTCAGCTAGTCGATCGTATCGACGACCACACTGCCTACACCCACCTGCTCCATGTTGTAGTCGATGCGGTCGACGAGCGTGCCCTGGTCGATGACCATCTCGGCCACTTCCTTGAAGATCGTCGCGAGCGCCGCGACCGACCGCGCTATCCGTTGGATCTCGGCGTCGCGCGACTCGATTCTGAAGCGCTGCATCTCGATCGCGAGATCCGTCTGCGCCGACCGCGCCTGCGCGGTCTCGGCGTTCTCGCGGGAGTGTGACACATCGTCACTCCAGTCTTCCGGGTCGAAATCAAAAACGTCCGAGCCAAACTTTTGCAGCTGCAGGCGATGCAGGTACTCGCGCTGCCGCTGGCGGAACTGTACTGAGATCCGTTGGAGCCGCATGGCGAGCGAGCGCTGCGTGTTGGCGCGTACGAGTCGGTCCGCGGGCGACACACTGGGCTGGCCGCCTACGAAAGGCCGCGTGATTTGCTTGAGTGAACGGTCCGCGCGCTGGAAAAGCGCCGCGACCTCGTCGTTGAGCTGGTCGATCTCGCGCTCGTGCTGAGCCTCCGAATCGTCAAAGCGGATCATGAGCCGCCGTGTGTGGACCATCTGGAGGTACTCGACTGCATGACATGACCACAGCCAATTAGTGGAACCAAGGATGAGAGACCCGAGAGCCCGAGCAGCACGCACGCTTGACGTGGAGCAGTCGGATCGCTTCGTTGGTATCGTCGACGAACCGCACCCAGTCGGGCACAGCCACATCTGCGGCCTCCATACCGGCAAATTCGCGCGCTTCCTGGAGCAGCGCCTTGTCCATACCCATGGTCTTCCATTGCTGTCAGGGAGGAGTAAAACAACTAGTATGTCAGGATTACCAACAGACCCTCCAGTACCCGTCGAGACGCACGCTTTTGGGCTGGAAGATGGGCAAGTATGGGGCCTTATCCGTGAGCTGCCGCAGCTTGAACCGCACGTTGCGCTTCTTCAGGTTCACGCGCCGCGTGACAAACTCCCGCGTGCGGTCACGGTACGCCATGGCGGCTCACGTTCCTTTTCCTCGCTCTCACTCAATGAATGAATGATCCATGGATCCCGCGATCTTGAAAGGGTGCGAAAATCGAAGCAACCTCTACTAAAGCATAAATAACCACACAATACAGGTTCGAATAACATTTGCACCAATCACATGATATCATGTTCGTATTTTCAACCAATCAAAAAGTTGTACCTCTTCGCGTCGCTTCAATGCCCAGGGACCGACTGCAACTGATCTATCTCGTCTCGACCATGTCGCGCGCGCCAGCGGCGGACGTGCCGACGGCCGTCGCGTCCTCCAACAGCGGCGGTGGCGCGCTCAAGTGGTCCAAGCTCGAGACGCTCACGGCGCGCGGCAGCGACGCGCCGGCGCGGCGCTCGGGCCACTCGCTCTCGGTCATCGGCTCGAACGGCTACCTCTTCGGCGGCTGCGACTATGCCGAGCCGCCGGGCCCGACAAACGACCTGTACGTGCTCAAGATCAACGCGAGCGCGCCGTGCGAGTGGGAAAAGCTCAAGTTTTTGCCCGCGGGCGCGCCGCCACCGCGCTGGAAGCACTCGGCGACGGTCGTGGACACCAAGATCGTGGTCTTTGGCGGCTTCCACAGCAGCACGACGCGGTTCAACGACCTGTGGGTCTTCAATCCGATCACCATGGAGTGGATACAGCCGGGCGTGTCGGCCGCTGGCGCTGTGTCCGCGCGCGGCAGTATCCTCACGAACGGGGGCGTGCGGCCGTCCGGAGCGACGGCCAGCTCGGCCGCTTCGTCGAGCGGCGGCGCTGGCGGCGGAGGAGGAAGCGGTCCGACGGCGCCGGCCCCGCGTGGCGGCCACTCGGCCGTGCTCATTCGCAAGGGTATCTACGTGTTTGGTGGCTACGGCGGCGCCGGGTACGCGCGGCGCGATTTTGACGATCTCTACATGCTGCGCGTGGACGACTGGACGTGGACCAAGGTCGCAACCAAAGGTAAGCCACCGGAAAAGCGCGCGGGCCACCAGGCGTGCGCGGTCGAGGACCGCATGCTCGTGTGCGGCGGCTGGAACAGCGTCGCCCAGTTTAACGACCTGCACGTGTTTGACGCGGCCACGAACGCGTGGTCGAGCGTCGACGGAACTGCCCACATGGCCAGCCCGCTCCCACGGTGGAACCACGCAGCGTGTGCCGTGCTCGCGATCCCGCACGCCAAAGTGTTTGTGTTTGGCGGCGTGCTGGGTGAGCCCAACAACTACAACGGCCAGGGCACGTACATGAACGACATTTCGGTGCTCGACAGCGGCGAGATGACGTGGGCGACCCCCGAAGTCCGCGGCACGGCGCCGTGCGGCCGCTCGGACACGACGCTCGCGTACGACGACAAAGGCAGCCGCCTGCTCGTGTTCGGCGGCTGGTCCAACGTGTGGCTCAACGATCTCTTCGCGCTCGACGTGAGCTGCGTCGTGGGGCCTCCGTACGGCATCACGGGAGTCTTCCCCGAGTTTGGGCCGATCACCGGCGGTACACAGCTCACAATCGAGGGCATCGACTTTATGAACCGACCCGTGGTCGTGCGCTTCAGCAGCCGCCGTGGCGGCGCGCTCGAAGCGGCCGGCGAGTACGTTGACGACCACACGCTGCGCGTCGTGACGCCCGACTTTTCGGCGTTTGCCGCGGGCGAAGTCCAGATCCGCGTGGCGCTCCAGGGCGACTCGTTCACGACGACGTTCCAGGCGTTCACGTTCTTTGCGGTCACGCACGCGGCCATGTGCTTTGCCTACGGGCCGGGCGTGCTGTGTGGCGGCGCGAGCGGCGAGACCACGTCGTTCATCATCCAGGCACGCGACGCCCACCGCGGGCTGCGCACACGCGGCGGCGACGAGTTTACCGTCGAGATCGAGATCGAGGAGACCGGGCCGCTGTTTGTGCCCAACTTGCAGGTCCAGGACCTGCTCAACGGGCGGTACCTCGTGAGCTACATGATCCCCAAGGCCGGCGAGTACCTCGTCCATGTGGCGTTCAACGGCACGTTCGACGGCGTCGCTGGGCCGATCCGCGGCTCGCCGTTCAAGGTCTCGTTCGACGACACGGTCACACGCGAAATGAACTTGCTCACAGGCAAGCTCGTGATCGACCAGCTGAGCCACGACCTGCACACGCTCCAGGTCTCGACCAAAGAATGCCTCGTCGGACTCGAGCAGCCGCTGTCGGACCCGGCGTGGACGCCCGAGCAGACGACCAACGCGCTGATCGCGCTCAAGGAGCACGTGTTCCACGTCGAGAAGCGCGGCGAGTCGATCACGCTGTCGATCGACCAGCTCAAGGCCGAGATCCTGTTTTTGCGCGACGCGGGCGTCGTCGTCCACCGCGAGTACGACCAGATCCAGGCGATCGAGGCCATGTGGGACGAGATCCAGAAAAAGGTGCCCGCGGCGAGCGCGCGCATCGCGCCGTTGATCGCCGCGCAGAGCCTCAAGTTCCGCCACGAAGTGGGCGAGTACATCGACGAGCTCAAGACCAAGGAGTCGGCTCTACGCACCAAGCCGTTCTGGGCGTTCAGCGTCGGCGTGCGGCCCGCGCAGGACCTGATCGCGGTCGAAAAGGCCGCGGCGCAGCTCGAAGCCGCGCAGGTGCAGCGCAAGAAGCACGTCGCCGAGATCTTGGAGTGCGAGGACATTGTCGAGCCGTGCGAGAAGATCCTCCAGGCCATGCAGCGCACGCTGGACAACGTGTACCACCTGTGGGAGTCCATCTCGGACGTGACGCGCAAGATCGACCTGTCCAAGGAGATCCCGTGGAGTATGATCGACGGGCTCGTGCTCGAGGAAGAGGCCAAGGCGTTCATGGCGCTCGTCAAGTCCACGAGCAAAGAGATCCGTGACTGCGACGCGTTCAAGCAGTTTGAACGGCTCGTGCGCGACTTTCTGAGCACGTGTCCGCTGTTCCAGGCGCTGCGCCACCCGTCGATGCGCCGCCGCCACTGGCAGGAGCTCATTCAGCTCACGGGCAAAAGCTTCGAGTGTCCGGACGACAACCCGGACTTGCGGTTTGCCGACATCTTGGCGCTCAATCTCCACGAGTTTCAGCGCGATGTCGAGGAGATCACGGACCGCGCCCAGAAGGAAGCCAAGCAGGAGTCGGTGCTCCAGGACCTCGAGACGCGCTGGGCCAACGTGGTGTTCACGATGGCCCCCTACAAAGAGACCGACGTGCCACTGCTCCACCTCGCCGAAGATATCATCGAGATGCTCGAGTCAGACCAATTGCTGCTCCAGGGCATGCTCGCGGGGCGGCACAACTACTTTAAGCTCCAGACCGAGGCGTGGAACACCAAGCTCACGCTGATCGCCGAGGCCATGGGCATCCTCAACGAGATCCAGCGCGCGTGGTCGTACTTGGAGCCGCTGTTCATCCGGTCGGAAGAAGTCAAGCGCGAGCTGCCCGAGGAGACCGTGCGGTTCCAGGGCATCGACGAGCGCGTGCGCCACACGCTGCGTCAAATGTGGTCGCCGCAGTCGTGCGGGGGCAACGTGCTGCTCGCGTGCCAGCTTCCGGACCTGCTTAGCTCGCTCACGGACCTCCGCGGCGCGCTGGAAAAGTGCCAGCAGGCGCTCAAAGAATACTTGGACTCGAAGCGGAGGCTCTTCCCTCGGTTTTACTTTATCTCGGAGGCCGACTTGCTCGACTTGCTCTCGAACGGCAGCAACCCAGAGAGCATCCTGGTCCACCTCGAAAAGGTCTTTTTGGCGACCCACACGCTCGTGCTCGAGAAACCTGGAGGCGGTGGCGTGCTGGCGACACATTTCATCTCCAAGGACGCCGCGAGAGAACGGATCCCATTTGAGCGCAAAGTCGAGATCACGGGCAAAGTCGAGTTGTACCTCCAGACGATCCACGAGGCCATGCAGCACACGCTCCAGGAACACGTCGTGCGGTCGATCCGCCGGTTCCCGGAGCAAAACCGAGTCGACTGGCTCCTGCAAAAGCTGCCGACGGGCAACGACAAGGACGCCAATAAATTCCCCATGGACGCGGCCCAAATCGCGCTGCTCGTGGCCGGCATCGAGTACGCGAACGGCGTGGAAGAGGCCTTTGGGCTGCTCGCGCACGGGCGCGCGACGGCCATGAAGGAGGTTTTCGACAAGGTCGTGGTCCAGCTCCAGGATCTCATCAAGCTCACGCAGACGCCGCTGTCCAAAGGGGACCGCCAGCGGGTCATGTGTCTCATCACGATGGACGCGCACGCGCGCGACATTGTCGACAAGCTTCTCCACGACCAGATCGCGACCGCGACCGCGTTTCAGTGGCAGTCGCAGCTCAAGCAGCGCCGCGCCGACCACATGAACCGGACGTTTTTGGAGATTTGCGACGCCACGTTTGACTATGGCTTTGAGTACTTGGGCAACGGCCCGCGGCTCGTGGTCACGCCGCTCACCGACCGGATCTACGTCACGGCCACGCAGGCCTTGCACATGCAGCTCGGGTGCGCGCCCGCGGGCCCGGCCGGCACCGGCAAGACGGAGACCACCAAGGACCTCGCCAACATGGTGGGCAAAGTGTGCTACGTGTTCAACTGCTCGCCCGAGATGGACTACAAAAACTTGGGCAACATCTTCAAGGGGCTCGCGAGCGCCGGCGCCTGGGGCTGCTTCGACGAGTTCAACCGGCTCGCGCCCGAAGTGCTCTCGGTGTGCTCGGTCCAGTTCAAGGCCGTGTGTGACGCGATCCGCGCCGACAGCGACCACGTGGCGATCGAGGGCGACCGCGTCAAGCTCGACCCGACGTGCGGCACGTTCATCACGATGAACCCGGGCTACCTCGGGCGGTCCGAGCTCCCCGAGGGGCTCAAGGCGTTGTTCCGGCCCATCACCGTCATGGCGCCGGATCTCGTGCTCATTTGCGAGAACATGCTCATGGCCGAGGGCTTCAAAGACGCCAAGGTGCTCGCGTCCAAGTTTTTCAGCCTCTACTCGCTGCTCAAGGAGCTGCTGTCCAAGCAGGACCACTACGACTGGGGCCTGCGCGCCGTCAAGAGTGTGTTGGTCGTGGCCGGGTCCTTCAAGCGCGCCGAGCCCAAGCTCTCGGAGCACGAGATCTTGATGCGCGCGCTGCGCGACTTTAACCTGCCCAAGATCGTCGAGCAGGACCTGCTCGTGTTCAACGGGCTGCTGGGCGATCTGTTCCCGCAGCTCAACCCGCCGCGCAAAGTCGACGAGGCCATGGAGAAGTTTGTCCACGTCGCGTGCGAGGAGCTCGCGCTGTGGCCCCACGACCAGTTCCGGCTCAAAGTCGTGCAGCTCGAGGAGCTGCTGGCGATCCGCCACTGTGTGTTCGTCATGGGCCCGCCGGGCAGCGGCAAGACCGAGTGCCGCGACGCGCTCATGGCCGCGCGCAGGAAGAAGGGCGACGAGTACACGACCAAAGTGGTCGACCTCAACCCCAAGGCCGTCTCGACCGAGGAGCTGTACGGGTACATGGTGCTGGGCACGCGCGAGTGGAAGGACGGGCTGCTGTCCAAGATCATGCGGGACCTCGCGTCCGCGACCGGCGAGACCGCCGCGCGCCCCAAGTGGATCGTGCTCGACGGCGACCTCGACGCCAACTGGATCGAGTCCATGAACTCGGTCATGGACGACAACAAGATGCTCACGCTCGCGTCCAACGAACGCATCCCGCTCAAGCCCAACATGCGCATGCTGTTCGAGATCCGGGACCTGACGTACGCGACGCCGGCGACCGTGTCCCGCGCTGGCATCCTGTACATCTCGAACGACGACGGGTTCCAGTGGAAGTCGCTGCTCGCGAGCTGGGTGCTGTCCAAGGCCACGACGCCCGAGCATCGCGTCGTGCTCGGTGAGACCATGAACAAGTACGTCGAGCCGATCGTCGCGTTCCTCAAGACCCAGTGCAAGACCATTGTGCCCACCGAGGACATCACGCTCGTGCAGTGCTACTTGTACTACCTGGACGCCGTGCTGGACGCCGAAACGCTCCGCGACGCCAAGAAAATCGACGTGCTCAGCGGGTTTCTCTCGGTCTGGGCGTTTGGCGCCGCGCTCACGGTCAGCGACGACGGCGTCGACTACCGGCGCGTGTTCAGCGAGTGGTGGCGCGGCGAGTTCAAGCACCTCAAGATCCCGACGCGCGACTCGGTGTTTGACTACTGGCTCAACCCGAGCTCGCTCAATTTCGACTCGTGGCGCGCCTCGCCGTTCTTCAAGGCCGTCCAGTTCGACGGCTCGGTGCCCATGGCGTCGATCACCGTGCCGACGACCGAGACCGCGGCCATCACGAGCTGGATGAGCCTCATGGTGCGCGAGCAGCGGCCGTTCATGCTGTGTGGCCACGCCGGCACGGGCAAGACCCAGCTCGTTCAAGGCCTGCTCGCGAGCCTCGACACACAGGCGTCGTCATCATCATCGTCCGGCAAGCCCACGACCAGCATGACCATCAATTTCAACTATTACACGAGCGCGGCGTCGCTGCAGACGCTCCTCGAGTCCAAGCTGGCCAAGAAAATGGGCGCGACGTTTGGCCCGAGCGTCGGCGCGCAGCTCGTCTACTTTCTCGACGACCTCAACCTGCCGCAGCTCGACGCGTACAACACGCAGTCGGCGCTCGCGCTGCTGCGCCAGCACCTCGACTACAGCCACTGGTACGACCGCGCCAAGTTCACGCTCAAGCAGATCCAGAACGTCCAGTTCTTGAGCTGCATGAACCCGAGCGCCGGCTCGTTTGTCGTGAACCCGCGCCTCCAGCGCCACTTTGTGACGTTTGCGCTCGCGCAGCTCAGCGCCGCGAGCCTCCAGGCCATCTACACGACGTTTCTGGAAGGGTACGTCGCCGACTTTGTCGAGGAGATCCGCAAGCTCACGCCCAACGTGCTCAAGGCCGCGCTCGGGCTCCACGCGCAGGTCAGCGCGGCGTTCCGCAAGACCGCGGCCAATTTCCACTACGAATTCAACATCCGCCACGTCGCCAACGTGTTCCAGGGGCTGCTCATGGCCAAGCCCTCGACGTTCGACGACCCGTTCAAGTTTGCGCTGCTGTGGATCCACGAGTCGGCGCGAGTGTACGGCGACCGCCTGGTCAACGCTACCGATCTCGCACGGTTCACGTCGCTCTTGCAGCAGCAAGCGCGCAAGTGTTTTCCGTCCTACAACTTTACCAAGTACTTTTTGCCGACGTCGTCGTCGTCGTCGTCGTCGTCGTCGTCGTCGGCCTCGACGACAGAGTCATCGCCCAGCAATGGCGGCGAGCCCATCCTGTTTTGCCACTTTGCCAACGGGCTCCGCACGAACGAGTACGACCAAGTGGCGTCCCACGAGTCGCTGCTCGCGGCCGTCGAGGACGCGCTCGCCGAACACAACGAGCTTTTCCCCAAGATGGAGCTCGTGCTGTTCCGAGACGCGCTCGACCACGTCACGCGGATCGTGCGGATCCTGTCCAACGCGGGCCACGCGCTGCTCGTCGGCGTCGGCGGCAGCGGACGCAAGTCGCTCGCGCGGCTGAGCTGCTTCATCTGCGGGTACGCGCTCGTGGAGATCGCGATCACCCAGAGCTACTCGCTCGTGGACTTTAAGACGGATCTCCAGGCCATGGCCACGCGCGCCGGCACCAAGAGCGAGGCGCTCGTGTTCATGCTCACCGACAGCCAGATCAAGCACGAGCGCATGCTCGTGCAGATGAACGACCTGCTGTCGAGTGGCCACATCCCGGATCTCTTTAACGCCGACGAACAGTCCAACATCGTCCAGCAGGTAGCGCCCAAGGTCCGCGCGCTCGCGGGCAGCGTCGCAAGCGGGCTCTCGGAGAAGGAGCAGTGCTGGCAGTTTTTCGTGGGCGAGATCAAGCGGAACCTCCACGTCGTGCTGTGCTTTTCGCCGGCCTCGGCCGACTTTCGCGTCCGCGCGCGCAAGTTTCCCGCGCTCGTCAACTGCACGGGCATCGACTGGTTCCAGCCGTGGCCCAAGGACGCGCTCCAGTCGGTCGCCGCGCGGTTCCTCGACGCCGAGGACGACGCGCACCGGTGGATCCGCAACGACGACCACCTCGCGGCCATCCAGCGGTTCATGCCACTGGCGTTCCAGACCACAAACGACGTCGCGAGCGAGTTCTTTGCCCACGAAAAGCGACGCGTGTACTCGACGCCCAAGTCGTACTTGGAGTGTCTCGTGTTGTACAAGGAGCTGCTGGCCAAGAAGCAGGAGCGCCACGCGCGCGCGATGGCGCGGCTGCGCAGCGGGCTCGACAAGATGGAGGTCACGCAGGACGTGGTCGCGAACATGGAAGACGAGCTCAAGGCCACGCTCGAGCAGGCCGAGAAGAAGCGCGTCGTGGTCGAGGAGATCGCGCTGCGGCTCCGGCAGGACAAGGCGATCGTCGAGAACGAGACCGCCAAGGCCAACGTCGAGAAGGAGAAGTGCGCGGTCATCCAGGCCGAAGTATCGGCCAAGAAGGCCGACACCGAGGCCGACCTCGCGCTCGCGCAGCCCATGTTGGACGCGGCCATGGCCGCGCTCGACACGCTCAACAAGAAAGACCTGGGGAGCTGCAAGACCATGACCAAGCCGCCGAGCGGGGTCGGCGACGTGTTCAGTGCCGTGGTCGTGCTCTTCGCCGGCACGAACGCCAACGTCGTGGTCCAGAAGAACGGCAAAGTCAAGGAGAAAGACCGGTCGTGGGAGGCCTGCAAAAAGGTTTTGCTGGGCAACGTGAACGCGTTTGTCGACGAGCTCATGGGTTTCAAGACGCTCGTCGACGCGCAGCAAGTGCCCGAGACCAACTGGAAGGAAGTGCGGCCGTTCTTGCTGCTCGAGCACTTTAACGTCGAGGCGATCGAGAAGAAAAACTCGGCGGCCGCGGGGCTCTGCGCCTGGGTCATCAACATCGTGGCCTACTACGACGCGATCGTGACGGTCGAGCCCAAGAAAAAGGCGCTCGCCGAGGCCACCGAGAAGCTCCAGCTCGCCAACGACAAATTCGAGCAGGTCCAGGCCAAAGTGGACGCGCTCGAGGCCAAGCTCGCGGCGCTGACGGCCGAGTTTGACCAGACCAACGCCGAGGTCGAGGCCGCGGTCGCCGCGGTCGAGCGCGGCCGGCTTCGCATCCAGCTCGCGACGCGGCTGACCGCGGCGCTCGGCAGCGAGAGTGCCCGCTGGGCCTCGGACCTCGCCCGGCTCGAGGCCTCGAGCGACCAGCTCCTGGGCGACGTGCTGCTGGCCGCGAGCTTTGTGAGCTACCTGGGCGCGTTCACCAAGCCGTACCGCGACCGGCTGCTCTACGACAAGTGGGTTCCGTTCCTCCAGACCGCGGTCGTGGTCAGCGCGGCCAAGCGCGAGAGCCTGCCCATGGCCGAGCCGTGTAACCCGCTCACAATCCTCACGACCGACGCCGAGATTGCCGAGTGGACCACGCGCGGGCTGCCGAGCGACCGCGTGTCGGTCGAGAACGGCGCGCTCGTGCGCAACTGCACGCGCTGGCCGCTGCTCATCGACCCGCAGCTCCAGGGCATCTACTGGCTGCGCGAGATGGAAAAGCACGCCCACCAGGGGCGCGCGACCAAGCTCCAGGTTGTGCGCCCGGACCAGCCCAACCTGCCACAGATCCTCGAGACCGCCGTCGAGAACGGCAACGCGCTGGCCGTGGAAAACATGTCCGAGAAGATCGAGGTGTGTCTGTGGCCCGTGATCAGCCGCCTCACGACCACGCGCGGCCACAAAAAGTTTCTCAAGCTCGGCGACAAGCTCGTCGAGCTCCACGCCGACTTCAAGCTGTACCTCCACACCAAGCTCTCGAACCCGCACTACCCCCCCGAGCTCCAGGCCGAGACCACGCTGATCAACTTTGCCGTGACCCAGCAAGGCCTCGAGGACCAGCTACTGGCGCTCGTGGTCCGCAAGGAGTGGCCCAAGAAGGCCCGAGCGCGGACGGCGTTGGTCCACCAGCAAAACGAGTTCAAGATCAAAGTGCAGGCGCTCGAGGACCGGATCCTGACCAACCTCGCGGACGCCGAGGGCGACGTGACCGAGAACGTGCAGCTCATCACGGACCTCGAGACGACCAAAGCCACCGCCGTGGACATCGCGCACAAGGCGGCCAAGGCCAAGGAGTTTGAGGCCCAGATCGCGGCGCTGAGCGCCAAGTACCAAAGCGTCGCGACGCGTGGCGCGCTGCTGTTCTTTCTCATGGACGCGCTCCACCGTCTCCACTCGTACTACGTGTACTCGCTCAACGCGTTTGTGGTCATTTTCCAGCGGGGCATCGACCTCGTGACGACCGACCGCCCGGCCACCGCGAGTTCGGGCGGCGGGCTGCTGAGCCGGCTCAAGGCCGCCGCCAAGAAGATCATCGCGACCCAGCGGTTCCAGTGGAACGCCGACTTGCTGCTGGCCGACCGCGTCGTGGACAGCAGCGCCTCGGGCGAGCAGGAGCTCGAGGCGTTGCTCGCGGAGACCGACACGGAAGAGATGCTGACGGACCCACAGATCGCGGCGCGGTGTACGCAGCTCAAAGGGTCGATCACGGAGGTCGTGTTCAACTACCTCCGGCGCGGGCTCTTTGAGCGCGACAAGCTCACGGTCGCGACGCAGCTGAGCTTTGCGATCCTCACGAGCGAGCAGGCCATCTCGATGGAGGACGTCCACCAGCTCATCTCGAACGCCGGCGCGACGACCGAGGGCCCCGGCATGGGCGTGCTCTCCGAGTGGATGAGCGAGGCGACGTGGCTGCGCGTGCGCAAGCTCGACGAGACCATCCCGGCGTTCCAAAAGCTCGCGACGTACGTCAAGTCGGACAGCGACGAGTGGAAGGAGTGGTGCGACGCCGACAAGCCCGAGGCGCGGCCGTTGCCGGGCCACTTTAAGAGCCGTCCGGCCTCGCCCATGCAGCTCCTCCAGCTCGTGCGCGCGCTGCGGCCCGACCGCACGATCGCCGCGCTCGAGGCGTTCGTGGCGACCCAGCTCGGGAGCGCGCAGTACATCCAGCAGCCGCCGTTCGACATGGAGGCCGCGTACCAGGAGACGAGCGCGTCGACGCCCATGTTTTTTGTGCTCTTCCCGGGCGTCGACCCGACCTCGTGGATCGAGACGCTGGCCAAAAAGTTTGACTACACGTACGAGCGCGGCAACCTCGTCAACATCTCGATGGGCCAGGGCCAGGAGGCCGCGGCCGATGCGACGCTCATGCGGTTCTCGCGCGAGGGCAACTGGGTCATCCTCCAGAACATCCACTTGATGCAGTCGTGGCTGCCCAAGCTCGAGCGCACGCTCGAGCTGTACTCGGTCTCGGCCGACCAAAACTTTCGCTGCTTTTTGTCGGCCGAGGCCCCGGCGCTGGCGTCGCTGCCCAACTTGCCCGAGTCGCTTCTCCAGAGCTGCATCAAAGTGGCCAACGAGGCGCCGACCGATCTCAAGTCCAACCTGCGGCGCGCGTGGGCGTCGTTCTCGGCCAAGCACCTGGACGAGGCCGTGTCGGCCGCGGCCCTGAGCGACTACCAGGGCTGTCTCTTCGCGCTGTGCTTTTTCCACGCGCTCGTGCTGGGCCGGCGCCGCTTTGGCTCGCAAGGCTGGGCGCGCCTGTACAGCTTCAACACGGGCGACCTGCTCATCTGCGCCGACGTGCTGCGCCGGTACGTCGACAGCAGCTCCGCGGGCAAGACCAAGGCGCTGCCGTGGGACGACTTGCGGTACATTTTCGGCGAGATCATGTACGGCGGCCACATCACGGACCACTGGGACCGGATCACCAACAACACGTACCTGAGCGAGGTGTTCACGCCCGAGATCCTCAAGGGCAAGGCCCTCGCGCCCGACTTCCACTGCCCGGACCCCACGAACGCCACCTACGCCAAGTACGCGACCCACATCGAGATGCAGCTGCCCAGCGAGGCGCCGACGCTCTACGGGCTCCACGCCAACGCCGAGATCGGGTACCTCCTCGACGCGTCGAACCAGCTCTTCCAATCCATCGCGCTGTTCACGCAGCCGGCGTCGTCCAGCGGCAATAGCCACGCGGCCAAAGACGCGGCCCCGACCAACCGCGTGCTCGCGATCGTCGAGAATCTGTTGGAACGGATGCCGCCAGAGATCGACATCGCGGCGCTACAGGCACGGGCGGCGCCGCTGCTTCCGACGGACCAGTCGCCGTTCGTGGTCGTCGCGATGCAAGAGGCCACGCGCATGCACGTGCTGTTGGGCGAGATCAACGCGACGCTCGTCGAGCTCACCAAGGGAATCCACGGCACGCTCAACATGACCGACGCCATGGAGGATCTCAGCGCCGCGCTCGCGGCCAACCAAGTGCCCGGCCGTAACGTGCTCCACTTGTGTTCGTGGGAACGGCTCGCGTGGTTCTCGCGCAAGTCGCTCACTGGCTGGTTCACCGACCTGCTCGACCGCGTCGCGTTCCTCGCGACCTGGACCAGCGAGTTCCGGCTGCCGTACTCCATGTGGGTCGCCGGGCTGTTCAACCCGACGGCGTTCCTCACGGCGATCAAGCAGCACACGGCGCGGCGCCACGGGTTCCCGCTCGACGCCATGGTCATCGAGACGCACTGCACGACCATGGGCTCGCCCGAGCAGGCCGAGACCTACCCGGACATGGGCGCGTTCATCCACGGGCTTTACTTGGAGGGCGCGCGGTGGGAACCGCCCTCGCGGGAGGGCGACAAAACGTCGCCCTTCAGCTACGAGGTGGACGGCGTGCCGTGCGGCGGCCACCTCGCGGACCCAGTCCCCAAGGAGCTGTTCCCGGAGACGCCCGTGATGTACGCGCGTGCAGTGACGATCGACCCGCGCTGGGACGCCACGGGCGTCGGCTACTTCCGCCGTGAGCCCGACGTGTTCGACTGCCCCGTGTACCAGACCACGCAGCGCGGACCCACGTACGTCTTCCTCGCGACGCTCCACACGACCGTCGCCAAGGCCAAGTGGACGCTCGCGGGCGTCGCGCTCGTGATGTAAAAGGACGTGTAAGTGTCGGGATCTAATAGGAGCCCATAGAGATCTCTACGTATACACTGTGGTTTGTTGCTTACACATAGCACACTACCAAGCCGCATTTTGGTTGCCAGGAGCTCCTGGCACCATGGCGCCACAGGATGCGGTGCTCGTGCCAGGAGAGCCGTCCGTGGCCACCGCAGTGCTTTGCACCGAGAGCCGTGGCAGTGCCACGGCCGTCGCGAGACCAGCTCCTGCCAGCTGCAGGCGCCTCCAGGGCTGATCATTGACAGCTTCCTCGATGGTGCGTGAATAAAGAGACTCTAGCAACTGGAACTCACTTGTGCGGGACCATCCCCCACATTCGGACCTCGCATCAAGGATCGCGACCGCAGGCGGCATCTTTTGGTCCACAAACCGAACTGTCCACACGGTAGCACGATCACTGGCAGTGGCCAGTGGCAGTGCTAGGCACTTGCACCTGGGAGCCACCTCGGCGGAGGATGGCGCTGGCCATCTTGGTGGTCCTTGAACCAAGGGGCAACTGGCTATCCAAAGTAAATATCGACATCGTGGTCATCGCTTCTGTGAATTTCTCGGGTTCTGTCCGACTCTTTTGAACCCACCAGCTGGTTGGAGCCGGAGCGAGTTGTGTGTGTCCAAAAGATGAGCAGCTCCGTTAGGCAACCGGGCAATGCCTCTCCATCGACGGCCGTTTAGGCGGTTCGTCCAGGGAGGCGGAGACGCACCTGGCACGGCTGCGCACCCGCCACAGTGGGTGCGGCCACGCCGGCGAAAAGGTCGGGCGAGCTGAGACCGTCGACGCTCCACGAACGGCGCCGCCCGATGGAGACCGTGCTGGACGACCACCCGGGAGGCTGCTAAGCGCGCCACCGCATTTACCGAACCACACGGCGTTGCACATCGCCCGGCTCGCCATTGCTCTTTGCCGCGCTCCCGATCGTCCGTCTTGGCGATCCCACCATGGACGCGGCCCACTTCGACGAGGCGGACGCTCAGTCTGCAACCTTCTTCCTTGCGCCACAGCCCACGACCATGCCAATCGCACGATCCACGAGCCTCACCACGCGCCCGCCGCCGATGGTGCGCACGACCAGCACGGGCGCCAACCCGATGATGCGCGTGACGCTGCCCAAGGAGCTCGGCGACGACCCGCTCGCGAGCCCCATTGGAGCCAAGCCGCTGCCGGCGTTTTTCCATGAGCCCGCGGTTCCAGAGAAGCAGCCCGAGCCTGTGCCGGAGTCGAAGCCGTCGGTTTCCTCGGGCTTTGCCAACGTGTTCACACGGCGCCGCCAGTCGTCGATCGAGAAGAAGCCGCCGATGGCGCCCACGCTGCGCCGCACGACCTCGGCGCCGATCAAGAACCACCACCCGTCGCTGCTGTCCAAGATGGCGCCCATGCTCAAGCGCGTCGTGTCGGGCACCAAGTCGGTCCCGGAGGACGACGAGGAAGACGACGACTATGGCGACGCCGAGTCGCGCGAGTCGCTGCTCATGCTCATGCAAGTGCCCGAGATCCAGCGCGTCTCGCTCGTGCCGCTCATGATGGCCAGCCACTTTGACTACTAAGCCATCACCCATCCCCACCTGCCATCATCATCGTCAAGTGCCACCACACTCCTCGTCATCTTGTGCCGTATGAGCTGTTATAAGATATGAAGAAGCAGCGGCCGCGACCCGACCAAGCGATCGAAGCTTGAGCTCGGGGTCACGGTCACAGCTACCCATCCCGTCTGTGTAGTCAGTCACGTGAAACCCACCCATTGTTGTGCAATACTATCCATCCGCTGTACTGTATTCGTCGTGTCTCGGTGTGGTTTTACTGCCCATGTGTGAGTGTCAGAGAGAACGAAGGTCGAGCTAGACTTGGCTTTATTCGTGGTGCGGGTGAGCGTCGTCGCGCGGGTCCTGGTCGTCCAGCACAATGTTGTTGCCGCCGGCAATGTCATTGATGACCTGCTCCGCGACCGGAACGGGCCGTGCCTCAAAGAGGTATGTCCTGGTCATACACAGAACCCACATTCGGTTAGCGGGTTGGCTTTGTCTCTCAAGCTAAAGAACAAACACCTACAAAAGGCGCGGCGTCGCGAGCGGCCGCTCAGTCTTCCAGCCGCGAATGCGTGCGATCGTCGGGTACACATCTACACCGACGGTATTATCCCAGGAGATTGGCGTCAGTGTGTTGATGAAAAACTGAGGGCCCCTTGGAGAGTAGATGGGATCGTACGCACCTTCGAGAAAGTAGTACATGTGGCCGACGATGATGCCGATGATGTCGGTCGTCGCGCTGTTGCCGAGCAGCAGCGAGAACGAGAAGAGCACCCACGGCAGGTACGGCGCCGTGAACGGGAACAGCCCGAGGAAGCTCATCCGCACGTGTTCGTTGCGGCGGCCCCAGAGGTACACCATCATGAACGTCAGCGACGAGCCCAGAAAGTGGATATTGATGAACGGCGCGACGAGCTGTGTGGATCCACGGACACACGTGAGCATCCCATCATACACGAGGAGCAGTAGTACAAATAATCAAGTCCGTACAATCATCACGAAGGCCCCGAGCAGCAGCATGTAGAGGAAGTCGGCCGTGCGGCCACGGAACGACCCTTCTTCCAAAAGTTGGCAATACCGGACGCTGTACGGAGGAGGAGAGACCATAGCTCAGTACCGTCGACCGAGATGGCAAGAGGCCCTCAAACCAAACGCGAGCGACTCACACAAAGTACATGTGGAAGAGAAAATCAAGGCTGAAGAGCCCGAAGAACAAAAAGTTGGTCACCAGGCGCCATACCTGTCAACGAACCGCACCGAAAGAGAGAGCCAACATTGGTTTCAAAGGGATACACCAATGAATGGGAGGACGACGGGCTCGGCGGACGCACCTGTCCCTTGAAGAAGATGGCGCTAAAGTTGAAGTAGAGCGAGAAGGGCGACACGAGATCCAGCGCGCACGCCGTCGTGGTCAGGAACGCGCCCGTGAGGTAGAGCCGCGAGACCACGGGGATCTCCCAGTACCACTCGAGCGGGTCGTTCATGGTGGCGTCCTAACTCGGCCGTTTCTACCTCAAAACTGGTCGGAAACCCACGAGTAGAACGGCCGCGATCCGCGCGTTCTTGTCCGTGTGTAGGCGGCGGCTGTAGTTGCGTGGGGGTGCGAGGAATCTGCTCGCTGCCGCCGCGCGTCGGGGGTCGTTCCAAGTGGATAGCTTGCCACGTATGGGTGTCTTCGACCGACTTTTCTCCGTCGAAAAGCGCTTTCTGGAAATATCGATTTCCATAGGTATACAGACAGCACAAATTCATACCTAATATATGTTTAGACAGGTTCGTATTTAAAAGAACGAAAACAGTGTTTTGCTTCCATGTTGCACTTTCCCAAGATTAGCTAAGTCGCCGTTTGAAGCTGCTGACACATGAGCCGCGTCGTGCCGTTCCGCGCCAAGGCGCCGCCCGTGGTGCGCCAACGCATGGACGAGACGCTGGCGACGACCATGTACCTCGTGCAGACCACGGGCCCGACGTCCTACGTCGTCCAGGAGCAGAACTGCGACAAAAAGCACAAAGTCCTTGTCGGTGCGCTCCAGTCGTGTTCGTGTGGCGACGCCGACGTGTGCATCCACGTGCTGTTTGTCATGCTCAAGGTGCGATGGCAACGATATAGGTTTTTAGCCCGGTACAAGGGGCTCGCACCGTTCTGACCGCGCTCGACGTGTAGGTGCTACGCGTGCCAGCGACGAATCCCGTGGTGTGGCAAAGGTCGTTGATCGACTCGGAGGTAGGAGTGCGCGCCCACTCTGGAGGTGGATGAAGCTAAACGTGGATGGGTTTGTAGGTGGAAGCGCTACTGCGTGGTGACTACCGTGTGAACACGCGCCCACCGCCACCAAAGAATGTCACCGGTTTCCTGAAGAAGCACAGCAAAGAGACTGCCAATGCCGAGCCGCAGACCGACACGGAAGAGAGCGAGGCGCAGCGCCACGAGCTCGTGCCCGGAGAAGTGTGTGCGATCTGCCAGGAAGACATGGCTGAAGACCAACCCCTGACGTTTTGTCGGAAAGGGTGCGGAAACAATTTCCACATTGAGTGTAGTAAGTATCCTGTCCGACCATTTTTTTTTTACAACAAGCGCTCACCTGGACCTTGACGTTTTGACCCACGCAGTGAAAGTATTTGGTGAAAGCCGCAAGCAGTCGAAGGAACACCTCATTTGTCCACTGTGTCGCCAAGATTGGGGCGATCTCGCTCTCACGGAACTCAAGAAAGAAATGGAAGTGGCGAACAAGGCACCGAATGTCCACAAACACGTGAGCTGTAAGAAATGCCAAACAAAACCGATTCGCAATGAGCGCTACCGTTGCATCCAGTGCAAGAACGTTGACCTCTGTGATCGCTGCTTCAGTACGTGCGCTCGCGGTGTTTGTTTAGCCAATACATGGCTAACCAATATCGTCGTGACTCGTAGAGATGAACGCACACATCAATCACAGCTTTGTGATGAAGAAACTTGTTACTGATGCCTGGGTACCAGCGTTGCGCTCGAGCCAAGCGAGATCGCATGCCATAGCATCTGAAGTTGTCGAAGAACTACAGAACAGAGATCTGACGACGAATGATTACGAACTGCTCCTTCAGCTTGACCAAAACGGCAAAATCCCAGTCCAGGACTACTTGCTTTCGGTTCTCGGAGGGCAGAAGGTTTCTGCTGCGAACGCCAAATCGTTTGGGGATGCTGGATCGACATGTTCCGTGTGCCGGCAAAGTCTGCGCATACAAGCAGACGTGCGCGCGATCATCTGCGGCGTAAGTTGTTGGTTTCAGTTTACCTATCTAGCGACACCAACTAACGCGTTGCCCACCGCCCCAGCATGCTTTCCATGAGAGCTGCTTAGCGCGTTCGATTCTTTCACAAAGCTACATCTGCCCCCACCCAGCATGTGACCACGTTCTCTTTCCAGGCATGCACCACCTCGTTGCAAAAAAGACAACAGCTACCGAGGAAGGTGGAAAACGTGGTCACGAGGAAGCTCCATCAAGTAGCTTTGGTGTGGCATTTAGTGTACTGCCTCTTCAGCAGCAGCCCCCACTTCCTCTCAGCAACGCCTCCGCGAAAGTGCCCAAAACGACCAAGACCCTCTTAAGGTCAAAGCAGCCCACTCCCCAGCCGACGAATGATCTTTCAGGATTATCTATCGGTCTTCCTGTGATAGGAAGCTCCGCCACTGGACAGTCGCCAGTTTTACCACCACTGGGGGAGCCAACAAGACCTCAGTCGACAAGGGCCTTACGAACAAAGGAATCCAAGTCGCGAGAGTATCACTCCCGGCAGTCGACTGCGACGGGCACCCAGCGGATGCCAGAGTTCCAAGAAACGGTTTCAATGGACGATCGACTGAAGCGTGCTGATGTACTCCGCTCAGAGCTCAAGAAGCTTGACAAAGACCGTCTTCGAAAGCAACGGCTTCAACGAGAGGAGAGAACTCGCCAGAACCTGTCGAACAACGAAAGTAACCACGATGCTGCCAACCCGATCCTTCCCTTCGTCGGTCGGCCCACGAGCTCTTTACAAAGCCTTCAACCTATCTCACAACCACACCGCCCAGCAATGCCGGAACACCCACAGAGGTCACAAGATGTTACAGTTCGTAGCCGCAAAGGAGCAAACGTATCGAGCCAGGTAGAAGAGAGGGGTATTTTGCCAGAGTTGTCTATTGGGGCCATAAGGCGAGCGTAACCACAAATCTATGCAGTTGATTTTCTGCGTGGCGGCGGTGACGAAGAGTGTGAAGCTTTGCGCTTTTCACGAGCGTGCTGGAGGTCTCGTCGACTTCCAGGCGAAGGCAGCCTTCCTTTCGATGATGGCCCGTGCGCTAGGAAGTGTGCCTGCAACGATGGTCGGCGGCGGTGCTGAATTACGATCGAGAGAAGAATACTCACTACAATCGTAATCGTCATCACCATCTCTGGGTGCAGAATCGCTGCGAGCTTCGGGGCGATGTCGTCCGTTAGACTAGCAATCTTGTGCTCAAAGCGACACCCTGAGATGCGGTGGTTGTTGTCTCCACAATTCTCCAATAAGTTGCACAATGTACCCTCGAGCATGTGGCAAGAGAGCTGCATCGACAAGTGTGGTGTGTTGCACGATATCTTCTGAATCATACCGGCTTGGGCATCAATGAGCGTGATCGGATCGTACTCGGGGATGACGGCAACACTGCGATGGTGGAGACTGGTACGATCGACCTTCAGGGCTTTGCCACCGATATCGTTCACCAACTTGCTGTAGCTTTGCACGAAACCCGGCGGAGAAAATGTGATGGACATCTTACCCACAATAGATCCGACCAGCTTGGCGATTCCGCCACCCATTGAGTGGCCAGTGAGCACGACATCACGGTCTTGAATCGACTGCACGTAGTCAAGCAACTCGTGATAGTACCAAAAGTCGTGGTGAAGACCGAACAACGAAATCATCTCGCTGTACAACTGGATCAGCGTGGAGAACGTCACGTCGGGCCAGATGCGGATCGTTGGGAAAATACCCGACAGAATCGTGAAAATCACTGGCTCGACGAACATCTTGACATCCTCGATGAAGTCAGTAAAGCGCCAGATATCAGTGCCACGAACGGAGATCACGCTCGTGTTGAGTGCGGGGATATACGCTTCAAAGAAATCAAGTTTCGACCCAGTCTTCGAGTTGAGTGCAGGATACCGGATTTCAATGCCGCTGAGATCGTCCCTGAACATCGCAGAGATAAACGTTGTGACGTCTGTCGACAACGGGTCAAAGTATGCTGCCTCCGCGATAAGAGCATAGTCGACGATGCTGAGTCCATTCCACATGTTGGTGCAACTCGCATACCTTGGGTATGGCACGCTCATGCTCTCGGTCGACGAGTTCGCGAGATCGAGATGGAGCTTGACGATCGCTGTGTGGTGGATCTCGATTGAACTGGAATTGTGGAAGGTGACAGAGGTTGCATCCGGATACCACTTTGTGTTTTGCTGGAGAACTGATAGCACGCTAAACCCTGCGATCACTGCAACGAAGAGGAAAAGCACGAAGCTCGCCAGGTACACGATCTTCTTGGCCGTGCCATGGCCAATTGGAGGCTTCTTCGTTGCCGACGTCGTGGTGCGCAGCATTTCTTGCAGCATGACAGGCACGCGGCCCATACGATTGAGCGAGCTCACCGTGTCAGACCACCGCAGAGACATTTCAAAGAGGAAAATCGATAGCATGATGAGCGAGTGCGGCCGTTCAGTCATCTTGGAGCCGATGAAGATCGCACTGGCAACAATGATCGACACAGGCGCACTGATGGTCAGGGTCTTCAAACTGAGCAAGCTGACCATGCGTAGCAGCACCAGCGACACGACGTAGATAGATGGCAACAGCAGGTTGATAATTGTAAGCTCGAGCTGCGCATGGACAAAGCCCATGTCGGGATGGACGCATGCTCGCACGAAAATGATGGCCTGGCCGAAGACAAACGAATACTTGAGCCGCTCAAACAGCCCGATGAGCTTCTTCTGGCTGGCTTCACTTGTAGTCACGCTGTACGACGTCTGCCACGTGAGAAGCAGAAACCAAATGATCCACGTTGTCAGCAGCGTCATGCCGAAGATCTCCCACTGCACTGATGTGAGCGCGCTGAGTGGCGTGATGCTGTACTTGAAGTGACGCGCGACCCACTCGACCATCCACAGAAACCCCAGAGCGTTTTGGACGACGAGAAACCCAGCCAACACAAACGTCGCGAACGTCGACATGTTGGACAGCGCGCCCCGCCAGCGAGGCAAAATCTCCAGACACGCCTGAATGAATTGCCAGATCACGATCGCCGTGGCCAGCCGAAGCGCGCGCTGGAAGATCGGGTGGCGGTCTGTGATGAACTTGAGGTAGCTCTCCTCGCAAATGGTCTTGGCCCAAGTCGCCGGTCCGACGGCCTCAAAATCGTCGGTCGTGAAGGTTGCGCACGCCGTTGGGACGAGAATCAGGCTCGGTAGCAGCACGAGCATTGGGAGGGCGATGACGATGATCACGGACTGCGGGCGGCACTCGTACGCGATGATCCGACGGATCATCGGGAAGTTTTGCGTGGACTGCCACGTGAGAATCCAGGTCGCGCGGCCGAACGAGAGCACGATGCCGATCGCTGCGACGTGGGTCAACAGCACACATAGTGCCTGCACGTACGGCATCATGAGGATGCGGATCATATTGTCGCCGACGATCGCGCCGATGTTGAACAGAAAGCCCCAGAGGATGGCAAGCGCCTGCCCAACCGAATCAGTCAGTCCCTATCCACCTTATCCATTCAAAAACACAAGCGCGCGTGACGAACCTGGAGCATCACGTAGACAAAGAAGAACGACACGACCTTGTCGAGGCCGTCGACTTTGTCAAAGACAAACGTCGGCACGACCACGAAGATACCACGCAGCACCATTTCCCACGCCATGATCGCGTCGTAACAGCGGCGGCGCCATTTCTGGAGCCAGCGCGGGCTGCTGTCATCGTGGCGCGCGCTCGTGCGTGACAAGATACCCCGACGGCCCTCTCGGCGCGGCGTGTGGGGGCTGTGGACGCGTGGTGGCGTCAAGGCCGTGGCGTCGCCCAAGTGTAGCGGCGGAGGACGAGGAGGCGACATGATGGGGACTGGCACGTCGTGGCCGTGGCGCTTGCTAGCCGTGGCAGATGTTGACGCATCGTCCGCTGCCACGAGCGAGCGCCGGCGCGGCTGGGCGACGCTGTCGTCGTCGCACATGGCGTTCTCTCTCTCCCTCCCTTTTTTTCAAAGCCGGCGGAATCTGTTTGAAACAGCCATTTGGGGGAGAAAGCAGGCTCTCATTACAAGGTTTACATACAAACCACAAGATAACTAGAACCGAGAATACCACGGTATTAGCTCTCATCTGTGACATGCGCACACTTGCTCTGGGTGAGGTGGCGACAGGGCGGACCACACAAGTGGATGGATTACCCGGCCAAGCCACGGCAGCAAGCGGATGCTCACCTCTCACCCCTGGCGCGGCGCAATCACGCGTCGTAATCGCCATTGCCATGGCGAATCGCCATGACAAGGACGTCATGGCACCATGGCAGGCGTGCCATCAACGTCATCGCACAGTGTGCGTTTTGTCCGTGGGTGATGTGGACCACATGGGTCGTAGCTCCTCGCCCATCGATCGCCCAGGCACGCGTGACATCATCGCCCAACCGCCACCAGCGCGCATGGCAACGCCTCCGCGCCTTCGCCGCGTCGCCGACCCGCGCGGCCAGATCCGCACACCGTGCGTCGCCATCCACACCGAGGAGTCCCAGGTCGAGCGCTTCACGGCGCGCGTCGCCACGGCGCTGGCCGTGCGTGGCAACCGCGCCGTGGCAGTCTGCGCCGTCGCGCCACCACTGATCTACGTCCACGCCGTGCCAGCGGATGAGTCGGTCGGTGATCTGAACACGGCGCTGCGCAGCGCGGTCGAGCGCGCGTTCGGCGGCGGCCGCATCGCCGCCCACCGCGTGTACCAGCTCGACGCGAGCTGCGCGGATCCGCAGTGGATCCCCCACTCCCAGGCGGTCCGCGACGCGGTCCGGGACGCCACGTTCTCGGTGCGGGTCGTCGCGTACCCACGCGTGCTCCAGACCAAGATGACCGAGCTGCTCACTGCGAGCGGCATCGCGACCCATCCGACCGAGTCCACGCACGACCTGTTTGTGACCACACAGCCCGAGGTCTCGAGTCTGTTCCACTTCGGCCTCGCTCCTCGCGAGCAGCGAGTTGCAAGTCTTCGGCCCGAACCGCCCGGCGGCGAGCCAACGACGCGAGCCGAGGCGCCATGCCGCGCGTTTTTCAAGCTCCAAGAGAGTCTGCTCCACTACGTGCCGATCGCCGAGGGCGACCACGTGCTGGACGTCGGCGCGTCGCCCGGCGGGTGGACCGACTGTCTCTTGCGCCACGGCGCGCGCGTCGTCGCCGTGGACCCGGGCGAGCTGACCATTCCTGTCGCCGACCGTGCCGTCGTCCACCTCCAGTCGCTACTCGAAGACGCCTTGGACCAGCTCACGCGCATGGACAAGTTTGCCATGACCGTGTGCGACATCAATGTCCGCGTGGCCACGATGGCGGCGCTGATGCTCCGCGTCGCGCCGCTGCTGCTGCCAGGCGCGCGCATCGTGTTTACACTCAAGCTCGGCAAGAAGCCCACGGCGCAGGCCGTCGAGGACGCCTTTGCCGACGCACAGCGGATCCTGTCGCCGGCCTTTGAACGGTTCCAGCTCGTGTGGCTCCACGCAAACACCCAGAACGAACGCACGCTTTTTGCTGTCAAGCGCCACGACTGAGCAAGAACGAGATCGTACAAAAAGAGACACGTCGCTATTTGACTATCAAGGGATCAAGGGAAAAATAGACGAACCTGCGGAGGTGTCCTCCGCTGGTCGTCCGCACAAAGAAAACGTTCTACGATGGGGGGGGGGGCACATCTATTCCCCGTACATGCCGTCAATCTCGGCGGCATACATTTTGGCGACCACGGCGCGCTTGAGCTTGAGCGTGGGCGTGAGCTCGCCGCCTGGGATCGAAAAGTCCTTCTTGAGCACCAAGAACTTTTGCACGCGCTGCGCGCGCGAAGTCGACGCGTCGTTGGCGCGCTTCATGCCGGCCTCGATGTACTTCTGGAACTTTTCGCACGCGATCGCCTCCTCGACGGTCGTCGCGGTCGAGCCGATCTCATTCGCGACCTTGAGCGCCGTGTTGTCGAGCTTGTTGGTCGGCGCGGCGTTGTCGTCCATGACCACGCGGAACGTGCACACAAACGTGAGAAACTTGCGCTTGTCGCCAATGACCATGACGTTGCTGATGGCCTCGAGCTCCGACTTGAGCGCGTCCTCGATGAGCACCGGCGGCACGTTCTCGCCGCCGGCCGTGATGATGAGCTCCTTGATGCGGCCCGTGATGCGCAGGAACCCGTCGTCGTCGAACGCGGCGACGTCGCCCGACAAGAGCCAGCCGTCCACGAGCGTCTCCTTGGTCGACTTTTCGTTGTTCAAGTAGCCCATGAAAATGTGGCGGCCGGCGTACTGGATCTCGCCCGTGACCGGGTCAATGCGCGTCTGCGTGCCCGGCAGCGGCGTGCCGATCGAGCCGATCTTCCACTTGCCCGGCAGGTTGATCGAGTGCGGGCCCGTGCACTCGGACTGGCCAAAGATCTCGTAGATCGGGATGTCGAGGCTGCCGAAAAAGCTGATGCACTCGGCCGAGATGGGCGCCGCGCCCGTGAAACAGTACTTGCACTGGTCAAGGCCGAGCGCGTCCTTGATCTTGGAGAGCACGATCTTGTTGGCGAGGCGGAAGCTCAGCGACTTGCGGCCGTCAGCGCCAAACTGGGCGCGCTCGGTTTTTTCGGCGCCTTCCTTCTTGGCCCAGGTCGCGAGCGTCTTCTTCAGGCCCGTGGTCTTGCCGCCGATCTCGCGCATCTTTTCCATGACTTTTTCCCACACGCGCGGCACGCCGAAAAAGTAGGTCGGGCGGATGTCGCGCAGGATCTCGACGAGCGCGCCCTTGAGCGCCTCGGGGCCGGCAAAGTACATCTCCGAGCCGAGGTACATGGGCACGTGGATGTCGAGCAACTGGGCGGCGACGTGCGAGAGCGGCAAGAAGCTCACGCTGCGCTCGCTCTCGTCGACGTCGTGGAGCATGTCGAGCACGCAATAGGACGTCCAGGTAAAGTTGTCGTGCGAGATCATGACGGCCTTGGGCGGGCCCGTGGTGCCCGACGTGTAGATGAGCGTGCAGCAGTGGCCCGGGCGCTGCGCGGCGATGCGCGCGTCGACGAGCGCCGTCTCGACGCCCTCGCCGATCTTAAGAAAGTCGCGGAACGAGTAGATGGGCACGGGGCACTCGACGTCCGTGGGCACGGCGCCGTCCCACATGACGAGCGCCTTGAGCGCCGGAAGCTGCGGCGCGATCTGGAGAAACTTGGCGAGGTGCGCCTGGTTCTCGACCACGACGACCTTGGCCTCGCAGTGGTCGACAATGTACTGGCAGGCCTCGGGCCCGTTGGTCGTGTAGATGCCGGCGATGATCGCGCCGGCCGCGATCGTGCCAATGTTGGTGAAGAACCACTCGGGCGCGTTGTGGCCGATGATGGCCACGCAGTCGTGGGCCTCGACGCCGATCGAGATGAGCGCCTTGGCGAAGAACAGGCAGTTTTGGTAGTACTGCTTCCACGAGTACGAGACCCACTGGCCGTTCTTCTTGAACGACAGCGCGCGCGCGTCGCCGCGGCGTGCCACGGTCTTCTGGAAGATCTCCATCACGGTCGTGGGCTTGCGCGCCGCGACGCCGTCGTTCTGGAGCGCGATGTCCGCGAGCTGGTTGGCCTGCCACACGCCCTGCATGGTGCTGGATGGCCTGTTGAGGAGAATCGTTGGGAGTTCGGAGGCAACTCGGAGGCAAGTTGAGGAATGGCACTGCCAGCCGCCCCGAGTGGGGGGGCCGTGGTGGTCGTTGAGGGAACCAACGTTTGGTGCGGTGGGCCCCCCAGCTGGCATGGCATTCGACTGTCAGCGGAAGCCTGTCAGGCGGAGAGACGTGCGGGCAT
The DNA here is from genome assembly GCA_023335895.1 of Pythium rishiriense. Classification (NCBI taxonomy): domain Eukaryota; phylum Oomycota; class Peronosporomycetes; order Pythiales; family Pythiaceae; genus Pythium; species Pythium rishiriense. Next base: position 42,716 of record JAADVT010000036.1, read on the forward strand.
GCTCGCAGCACCGGGACAGCGCGTCAACAATGCCGACGGGTCACTCGGCGCGTCACCGACCTCCGCGGAGGAGACAACCATGGCAAGTCGGCGTGTGGCAGCAGCGTGATGGCAGTCGGTGGCATGAGGCCGGTCACACCAGTGACACGTGGGCGTCATCGGTGCATGTGACCGAAAGAAACGAACACGAGAGAGTGTGGCCACCACAGTGTGGCGCGGGCTAGGGGATCGGCTTTCCCTGAGTGGTGGGATTGCACAGCGCGTGGCACAACCCGAGTGAGTAACATATATCAGTTCATTGAAGTGCAGGTAACAAAAGGCCAAAAAAGCGGGCTGATCGAGTGCTCATGTGTGTCCGTCCGCTTTGTTGTCCGAGTCAACCGGAACGGCTGTCTGGGCTGTCTGGTGTATACCATATATATGATGGGGGATGGCCAGCCACTCCTCGTGGAGTTTAGTCTGGTCCAGACGACGAGAGCGCCGTTCGCCAGCTTATGCGTGCGGCGACAGCACAGCGACTCTTTCCGGCGCATGACATGGCATACCCAAGCGGTGTGGCGTCGCTGCCAGGCACGTGGCACAAGACTCGGCACCACAACAAACTGTGTTTGTTGTAAATGTGTGTGTGAACGAACTGGTCCCGTGTACTGATATTGCGTCGTCGGTAGCGCTCAGTCGACCGTGTGCGTAACGTGCCCCACAGGCGTGCGTCGGGAAGAATGGCATCCACACTCACAAGCACGTTTCGCTGGATGCCATGCGTGACGCGTCGGCATCGCCTCGGAGATCGACCCGATCTCAGTTTCATCACATGAAGACAAGAAAAAAGAAACACCCAAGAAAATGGAATGGCTTTGGATCCATGTGACAGACAGAAAGACGTGAGGAGCGTCGGGCAAACGGTGGGTGATCACGCTCTGCGGTTTGGCAGTGCCCACTGTGTGGGTTCGAAACCCAGAACTCGCGAGTTTTCCGGACTGTACTTAGACAGTTCCGTACACTCGAGTCGGCTGGCATTTCTGAGTTCTCTCTGGCGCCGCATTCAAGGTCAACGAGCTGGAAAAACACGAGAAAAGAAAACCTTTGTTCTGCCAGATCGCGACTTGTTGCCGTCAACACCCACTGTCACGGTGGATGCCATGGTGGCATCCGGCAAGACATCCAACTCTCTCACAGACGCTGGCAACTTCCGTGGCGGTCAGTGTTCTCGCAACATGGGTTCATTTTTTGTTTTGTTATCGTGGTTTTGATATGCTCACACGTCACATGGGTCTCATACATCGCAGAGCAGTGTAGCTCCGACTCGCTGTGCTTGCGGGCTTAGGCCGACTTGTGCGCGAGGTACTTGTTGAGCAGGAAGGTCGTGGAGCTGTTGAAGCCCTGGACCGCCGCGCCGCCCTGGCGCGAGGCCTGGAGCTGCTGGCGCACCTGCTTGGCGAGCACCTTGCCGAGCTCGACGCCCCACTGGTCGAACGAGTTGAGCCCCCAGATCGCGCCCTGCACGACCGTGCGGTGCTCGTACAGCGCGAGCAGCTGGCCGCACGTGAACGCGTCGAGCTTGGGGAAGAGCAGCGACACGGACGGGCGGTTGCCCGGGAAGAGCTTGTGCGCGCGCAGGTGCTCCGGCACGCCCTCGGCCGCGAGGTCCTCGAGCGACTTGCCGCGCGCGAGCGCGTCGGGCTGCGCAAAGAAGTTGGACATGAGCTCGTCGTGGTTCGACACGGGCTCGCCCGCGAGGTGCACGGGCGACTGGCTCTCGCAAAAGCCGATGAAGTCGCACGGCACGACGCGGCCCTGGTGGATGAGCTGGTAAAAGCTGTGCTGGCCGTTCGTGCCCGGCTCGCCAAAGTTGACCTCGCCGGCGGCGAACGGCAGCTCGACGCCCTCGACCGTCACGCGCTTGCCGTTGCTCTCCATGTCGACCTGCTGGATGTGCGCGGCGAAGCGCAGCAGCGCCTGCGAGTACGGCAGCAGCGCGCGCGAGCCGTGGCCCAAGAACGACGAGTTCCAAACACCGAGCAGACCAAGGATCACGGGCAGGTTCGAGCGCAGCGGCGCCTCCACGAAGTGCGTGTCGATGTCGTGCGCACCGGCGAGGAACTGCTCCGTGATGTCGTAGCCGTACTGGAGCGCGAGCGGCAAGATACCGACGGCGCTCGTGACCGAGTAGCGGCCGCCAACCCAGTCCCAGAAGCCAAAGATGTTGGACTTGTCAATGCCGAACTGCTGCACGAGCGGGATGGCCGTGGACGCCGCGATCATGTGCTTGCTCACGGCGTCGCTCTCGCTCACGCCGTGCTTCGCGAGCCCGTCGACGAGCCACTTGCGCAGCGTGCGCGCGTTGAGCATAGTCTCGGCGGTCGTGAAGGTCTTGGACACGACGATGACGAGCGTCTCGGCCGGGTCAAGACCCGCGGTCGCGCGCTCAACATCGACCGGGTCCACGTTCGCGAGGAAGCGCAGCGTGCGGCCGGCCGCGGCGGCCTTGGCCTTGGCCTCGGCACGGAGCGCCTCGAAGACGTACTCCGGACCGAGGTAGCTGCCGCCAATGCCGATCGACACGACGTTCTTGAGCACCTTGCCGGTCGAGCCCTTCTTCTCGCCCGAGCGCACAGCCGTCGAGAAGGCCTTGATGGCCTGGAGCACCTCGTGGACCTGCGGCACGACGTCCACGCCGTCGACGAGCATCTGCTTGCCAGCGGGCGCGCGCAGCGCCATGTGCATCACGGCGCGGTCCTCAGTCGCGTTGACGTGGGCGCCGCCGGCGATGGCCGCGATCTTCTTCTTGAGGTCGGCCGTGTCGGCGAGGTCGAAGAGCAGGTCAAGCGTCTGCGTCGTGGCGTTCTGGCGCGAGTAGTCGACGAAGATGCCATGCTGCTCGGTGCGGAGCACTTCGTTGCGCTTTTCGTCGGCGAGCAGCTCGCGCAGGTGCGTCGAGGTCTTGATGACCTGCGCGTGCTCCTGGAGGCGCTTCCAGGCGGTCGTGTCGCTGATAAGCACCATGGCGGACAGAGGAGGGGGAGAGGAGGTGGAGGAGGAGGGGAGGAGGAGGGGGCGAGATGCGAGGCGAAGCTCAGATTCGATTGTGGGGTGGAGCGCAGCAGGAGGATGCCGCGACGGCGAACGCAAAGCAGCATACCGGCAGAGCTCCAAAAAGCGTGTGATTGCGTATCGTCGCAGGCAGCACAACGATTGATTAAGAGGGGTATCATATTATGTAGAGTATATTGGAGCTGCTGTGGTACAAACCCGATGGAATCCGTTGCTGTCGATGGTACGTAAATCCGTTCTCGGAGGTCACGTAACCCGTAGGAAAATGCGCTTTCGCAATTGAAAGGAAGATACTTTATATCTGTATACACAGGGAATGCTATAAACAAGGTTGAACTCCATCGCTGCTTCGTCTTGATGCTAATTGGGTATTTTCCAAAGACGCTCATTTCATTGGTTGAATCGCCGATTTGATAACTTTATTAACGATGTGATTGGTGGATCGAGCGTCCCAATCCCCGCCGTCATGCGGCTGTGGTTTTCTCACTCATTCGTCAGCAACGAGAGAAGCACCGAATGAAAAACCGCAAATTGGATGACCTCCGCAAATCGATGAATCACGCTGTTCATCAATGAGAACATCAAACTCCAGAGGGACACCGCGAGAGTACCGGTATCAGTTGGGGCTTCTATCGGGTTCGTCTCGTCTCTTATATAGGGTTCTGGACCAGAATCATTTTAGGGTTCTGGGCCCAATTCATTTCTCATTTCATACCAGAACTTCTGGCATGAAATGAGAAATGAATTGGGCGAGCAAGTGGGTGGAATTCTCAGTTTCGAACTTTCTGAAGGAGCGGCCGGTCGAGGTGAAGCTGTGGTGCGCGGTGTATGGTGAAGCAACTGTGTTTCCCGTGAAGATCGCCCGCGAAGCGGAAGTGAGCGCGCTGCAGGAGGCTATCTTCTACAAGCAAAGATACAATCATCAGTACAAATTTGCCGCCAGCGCATTGACGCTGTACCTGGCCAAGAAGAACGGCGCGTGGCTGAAGCACGACAACAAGGTGAAAGACTTCTTGCGAGGCCAGATCGACAAGGAGTACGAAGAAATATGGCCGTCGTGGAAGCTAAATGATCCGGCGTACTTTGGGGACTTTCAGCTCGGACAAAAAGAGATCCAAGTGCTGGTGGAACTGCCAGAAGTTGCGGCTGAGAAACAAAGTGGCTTATGGCTGGTTCGTGGATCGATTGAGAATGCCCTCAGGACGAAAGGACTGCGCTGTCGACTGTATCGATTGGCTGGATCATACCTTGGATATTACAATCTTGCACGTCGCACTGGTGACAACGATAGCGCGCTCTGGTATGAAGACACGAAATTGTGCAACCATGTTCTCTTCAAGACAAGTACGTTCATCTCGTCGTTGCATGGTAGTGCTCCTTGTGTAACGAACTGCGTTTCTTTTGCAGAGGACAATGCTCTGCGATTCGAAAACGCCTTAAAGGAAGAACAGATAATGCTGGGTTCGCCGCTCAATGGCCAACAGATTGTGACACGTGTTCAACAAGTTGTAGCAGTGGCCACTGAGCTACGTCGCATCTTCTTCGTCGATTATAAACCACAAGAGTCGGAGTCGCCGCAAGATACGTTGTCGTCTATTTCGTTGTCGTCAAGTGTTACAGTTTTGGACTCCTCTACAGACGAATATCGCTATCAGCGAATCGAGCAGGGTACTTCCTCCCGTATGGCAAGGCGGAGAGTTGTCATTTGGTGTCAAGGAAGCAAAGCAAAGATCACAAGCGAGAGTTCGGCAAATACGATCATGACGCGAACAATTGGCTTGCACTCTCTCGCGAGATGCATGGGTTGTACGACGGGCTAAGCTACGCCGATCCCATCGTCAATATGATCCCTGGATCTGTAGAGCAGAAGCCATCGATCGGCAACAGATACAAGGTACGCACGCAGTGATGGTGAGTGTTGGTTGGCAAGTGTGCTTATCATTGCTTGTCTAGGTCGAGGTTTTCGTAAAGGTTTTGGATGCGCAGTGCAAAGATCTCGTTTTCAGTCGTTTGAAAGAAGGAGCCGCCCAGACGGACGACCCGCTCGTGATGAAGACGTTTGTTCATGTGGAGGATCCAGAGGCATTTTGTTTCTGTATGCGATGGAAGCATGACGACATTGCCGAGTGCTGGAGAAGCTTCGATTCGATGACGCCGGCAGCGGATTGAGTGCAAGTGATACTACAGTATGACGAGTCTGTTCGTTGATTGTGTTCCATCGTCCGTACATCGTCCGCTATATCAGAGGGCATCGGGAGTACCCTAGACACACTACCCTGGGTACAGCCTTGAACGGGGATGACGATCAGCCCAGGAAGGCCTCACGCAGTAACAGCACAGGTTCCACGAACCTGTCTTCAATTACATACTTTTTGGTAATTCTTAAGAAACAACACTGTCTCTTTCATTCTGTCAGTCCTTGCTCTGCTTTGATCGCACGTGCTTGATCGCCCATACCGCTCCTATAGATGCGATTAGATACGTGAGCAACTTCTTGTCGTGAGGGTTTTTCACACGGCGTCGCCACTGGATAATCGCGAGTATACGAATGAAGAGGCCGACCTGCTGTCGCCACTGCCACTTGCACTCAATCCGCTGCCGGCGTCATCTAAAGGAAGCTTTTCCAGGGTAGGGGCCATTTCGTCCCGGCCCGACGGCCTGCGCCTCAGCCGTGTGATGAAGCAATCGGCTCCGACCGACGCCCATCCGGGGATTCCTCAATGCTGTGGTGTCGAGCTCGGAATGTTCTGAACGCAGAGCCACCCTACTGTACCAGATACGAACTCCCGTAACATTCTAACCTCATATTTCGGGATCCTTCCTTCCATTTCCAACGTTGTCCTCACCCGCTTCCTCCATCAAGTCCCCCACAGGATGAAGTCCGGCGACGCGGCCGATCCGGTGCTCGCAGCGGCTTCGCTGGCGGCGCCGCCGCCGCTCTTTGAACAGACCAACGTGCGCAAGCCCGAGTACTGGCAGTTCGCGCGGCTCATCGCGCCGGCCGCGGCGCTCCCGCCGGGCAAGAAGCAGTGGACGGCCGACGACGCCGCCGGCATTTGGTGCCTCCAGTGCCAAAAGGCCATGGTCTTCCAGAAGGGCAACTCGCAGAGCATCCGGTACCACATGGAGACCAAGCATCGCGCCGAGCTCGAGGCGTTCCGCGCGCAGCACGGCAAGAGCGGCGCCGTGCCACCGGTCGTGCCAGCCGTGGCAGTCGACGCCCCCGTGGCCAAGAAACGCAAGACCAGTGGCGGCGATGACGCGCTCGAGCTGCTGGACGCGGCCGTCTCTCGCGACTGGACGTGGGCGCGCAACCTCGAGCGCCGCGGCGGCTTTTGGGGCGACGCGGCGTGGTACGACGTCCACGTGGAGCGGCGCCTGCCGCTCGCCAAGCCGCTCGTAGACGAGCTCGTGGCCGCGCTGCCGCCGTGCGACGGCAGGCACGTGCTGGACCTGCTCGCGGGCAGCGGCCGCGCCACCGAGGCGCTCGTCGCGGCCTACCCGAGCGCGTTTGTCACGCTCGTGGACGCGTCGGCCGAGCGGCTCGATCTCGCCAAGAGACGGCTCCGCGCGCGCGGCGTGGCGCTCGCCGACGAACAGTTTCTCACAGCCACGCTCACGCCCGCGACGCTCGCGGCGGCGTCGCCCGTGCCCGTGGACGTGGTCGTGGGCTGCCTCGCACTCCACGTACTCGCCGAACAGCCGGCCCACTACGCTGCTGAGACCGAGCCCGCGGTGGGGGGCTCGACCAAGGAGGCGCTGTACGAACAGCTCTTCCGGGGCGTGTTCGCGCTGCTCAAGCCCGGCGGCCATTTCTTGATCGGCGACCACGTCGGACAGCTCCCGCTCTTCACGCAGCTCCAGCTGCTCGCGCGCGTGGGCTTTGTGGACGTCGACTGCGCGTGGCGGCAGCACGACTTTTTCGTGGCCGGCGCGCGGCGCCCGACGGCCGACGCTCCCAGCGCCTGAGACGGCCCGTGGATGTGAACCCCCCCGAAAATAAACAGCACCCACGCCATGACCCCATCAAGAGTCGCGCCCCCGGTCCGTTGGTCTCTCTCTCTCTCGTTCTGTCTCACCTCTCGTTGGACGGTGTCGTGTCGACTCCCCACAGGCATCGCCATGGAAGGCGCCACGCAGGTGGCTCCGTCCGCACCGCAGGCGCCGGTTCCACGGCGTGTGCCACCGCCACGCTCGGCACCACTGTCGTCGTCTTCTCCGTCGTCGACCCGCGGCCGCCAGCGCCGTAACGGCGTGCTGGCGCCGGGCGGCGACGCCGGCGCCTTGGTGCGTGGCGGCCACTCGCTGCGCCCGAGCGTCGTGTTCTCGGCGCAGCAGCTCCACGTCACGGTCGGCGGCTGCGCGGCCTTTTACGCGGCCGAGCTCACGTGTGCGCCCGAGCACGCCGTGACCGTGGCGCCGAGCAACCTGGCCACGAGCCTGCGCGTCACGCCGTCGCTCCACGTATTCACGCGGCTCAACTGGTCGACGCCGCAGGTCTTCCGCGTCGCGGCCGTCGGCGGCTCGGCGCTCGAGGACTCGCCCCACGGCGCGCGCGCGATCGTCCAGGCCATCGAGCACACGAGCAGCTCCTCGGACCCGCGCTTCCACGGCAGCCGCGTGCTGTTCCTGCCCGGCACGATCGCCGTCCACGTGAGTCCGCGCGACGGCGCGTTCGTGTTTGCAACGGGCCGCGCGCTCGCCACGGCCGCGCAGCTCGGCAAGGGCTCGGCCACGGCGGCCCACCACGGCTTTTGCCAGCTGCCGATCGACGGCCGCGCCAACGCGCGGGGAAGCGTGCTGGCTGTGAATGCGGAACCCGCCAACTCGGCGCTGGCACGGCGCCTCACGGCCGTTCGCCGGAGCGTCGTGGGGGACGATGGCACGGTGGCACTGCCCGTGCCGCCGCCCAAGGACGCGCCGAGCTTCGTCAAGGTCGCGTGCCGCAAGCTCCAGACCGTGCTGCTCCAGCGCAACGGCGTGGCCGTGGTGCTGGGCAAGCGCGAGGGCGCTGCCACGGATAGCACGGCCACGGCCTCCGAGTCGGCCGACGCCGCGCTGTGCAAGATGCTCACGGACGCCGACTGCGGCGACGACCACGTCGTGGCGACCACCGAGCACGGGTTTCTGCTCACGTGGGGCGACGCGCGCGACGGGCGGCTGGGCCACGGAACCGACACTGCCGACGCGTCGGTGGCACCGCGGCGGCTCCGCGCGCTGGTCCACAAGCGGGTCGTGCAGGTCGCGTGCGGCGCGCGCCACACGCTGGCGCTGGCCGAGGACGGCGACGTCTTCGCCTGGGGCTACGGCAAGAGCGGCGCGCTCGGGCTCGCGGCCAGCGAGCAGTCCAAGGCCGCGCTCGAGAGCGTGCCGACGCCCATGGAGGTGCTCGCGCTCAAGCAAAAGGGCGTCGCGCTGCTCGCGTGCGGCGATCTCCACTCGGCGGCCGTGCTCGCGAGCGGCGCGCTGCTCACGTGTGGCTGGGCCGAACACGGCCGGCTCGGGCGCGCAGTGCCCGGCGGCGCCGAGTGCTCGGGCTGCTTTGCGCCCGTGGATCTCCACGGCCGGCTCTGCACGTTCGTGGCGTGCGGCGGCGCCCACACGCTCGCGCTCACGGCGTGCCACGGCGTGGTCGCGTTCGGCGCCAACGCCAGCGGCCAGCTCGGGCTCGGCGACTGCCGCCACCGGTACGCGCCCGCGACGGTCGCCTACTTTGGCGACCTCGCTGGCGGCGGCGAGCCGCTCGTGGTCGCGAGCCTCGCGGCCGGCAAGGCCCACTCGGTGGCCGTGGCCCACGACGCGCGCGTGTTCGCGTGGGGCAGCGACGAGTTTGGCCAGTGCGGCGTCGGCGCGTTCCCGCAGCTCTACACGGTGCCCCACCTCGTGCCGTCGGCTGTCGGGCTCGGCGCCGCGCAGGCCGCGTGCGGCGATGCCCACTCGGTGCTGCTCGCGCACACGTCGCCGCAGCAGCTCGAGACGCTCGAGACCACCCACCCGGCGCGGTACGCGCAGCTGCTCGAGAAGTACGAACGGTTTGTGCGCGAGGACCGGCTCCGCCGCGCGGCCGTGCTGCTCCGCGCGAGGCAGCGCGAGGACGCCCACGACGCGGCCAGGCGCCAGCGCAAGCCGCCGCTCGACCCGAGCCTCCCGCGCGGACCGGCCTGGCAGCGCCAGCTGGAGGCCGCGGCCGCGCAGGCCCAGGCGCTGGTCGAGTCGGCCACGCCGGTCGCCGCTGGCGTATCGGGCTCGACGGTGCGGCCGCGCCCGCAGACAGCGAGTGCCTCGCTCGCGACGGCACTCGCGAGGGACAAGCTCAGTCGCGAGGGCGGCACCGCCAAGGTGCGGCCGTCCACGGGCGGCACACGAGGCCCCCCTGCCGTCGGCAAGCCGCCGTCGGCCAAAGTGCGGTGCTCGAGCGCCGCGCTGTGGCGCCAAACGCGGCTGTTCACTTTTCAGGCGCCGCCACGTGACTCGGCGCCGCCGTCACCACTGGCGCGACCGCCCTCGAGGCCGGGCCACAACGTGCTCAAGCTCACGGCACAGGCACGGCAGACGCTCGGACGCATTTTCCATGGCGACGGCAGTGCCACGCCCTCGGCAACGTCGACGGGCGAGGACGACCGCAAGAAAGAAGACCACGCGGCGAGCGTCGCGGCGTTTTCCGCGACTCGACCCAAGTCGGCGCCGTCGCGCGCTGCCGTCGCCAGTACCACACGCGCGTCCTGAGATCTCATTCGTTCGATCGTGAAGTGCACAGGGAAGGTCTCAGATCTGCTGCGACTAGAGAAATCCAGCCACAGCGGTGCAGGACGGGGCGTTACTGTCGGCGCTCGGAAATGGAGGAACCGACCCACTGAACATGTGCAACTCGTCGATAGTGAACGCGGTCTCGTTTTCACTCCGGGCCTTCATGTCATGGCAAGAGGCTGTGTTTGCCTCCCGAACTGGAAAAGCGACAGTTCGGATGAGCCGACAGCGTGGCAACAAGGTCGCAGGACGACGCCATGGGGTATTCCGGTGCTAAAGCAAATCAGATCAGAGATCATTGCCATCGTTTCTTTTTCGTTTGTGTGCACTGCCAGATCAACCTGCTGTGACTGACAGAACGGCTGCTCGCAAACCTTTCCGCAACAGGCCAAGTTTAGCAACCGACCAAACTCGCTGCATGATGTTTCCCCCTATCGCCTCCGCTGTCCTTCTATCAGTCGTAGGGACCCATGACGCTGCTCGACGACTATCGGCGAGCGGTTTACGCCGCGAGCGAAGACGAGCGTCGCCGGCGCCTGACCCCGTACGTCTTGTTAGAAGCTGACCAGCGCCAAGGGTACTTTCATGATCTCACGAGACTGCCATGTGGGGATGACTCACTCTTGGTAGACTCACGGGTGCGAGGGGTGCACCAGTGGCGATCGCTCCTGTCACCAGCGACGCTGTGCGTAGCGGCTCTAACGTGACGGCCCACCGCAGCAAGAGGCTCAAGCCATCCCGGTCGGTCGTTCGCTTGGAGACGCTCTCGCCACCGAGTGCATCCAAGCCTCAAGATGAACCGCACACCGATTGTGATTCCGCTCGACGAGCTCTCGCGCCCCGAAAAAAGGCGCTCGACGGGAGACAGAAGCAGGTCGACTCGGCTGTAGCGTCGAATCAATACGAGGGGGCGTCTCGAGCAGCACAGGCGCCACCCCAGGTGGTGAAAAAGTAAGCGAAACGGTGGGGTCGGTCGGGCTCCATGTCACTCACGAGTGGATTTTTGCGATAGGCCGTCAGTGCTAAACCGCCTCGCATCGCTCGCGGCCGCCGCAGAGCGACAAGGGAGCACTCACATATTCTGTACGCCATCCGAGTTACCGTCCCAATTCATCCACGGATCGGCACACATCAATGTCAGTCGATGGACTACCATTGTCTCGGACGTGACGCTCCACCGCATCGCCGCTCGAAATCGCCGGATCCACAACACGCTCAAGCAGAACCTCACGCGTCACGGGCTCCTAGGCGACACAAAGCGGCTTCCTGGCGCGAACGTGCCTGTAGACAACAGTAACGACGACGCCACGACGCTCACAAGATCCATCATCATCAACGGTGCCGAGCAGATCACTGATATCGGCATCAAAGCGATCGCTGACCACGTGCCCACACTCGAAGTGCTCGAGATTGCGCACGCGGCCCGGATCACTGATGCTGGTTTGCGCGCCCTAGCCGCTAGTTGCCCGTCCCTTCAACGCCTGAATGTGAGCGGTTGTGTCGGCATTAAAGGTGCCGGACTAGGCGCCATCGCCGAGCTTTGCCCTCGCGTTCGTGACCTTCAACTCGCAGACTGCTCGCAACTTGGCGACTGGGTGCTCCTGCGATGCTTTTACTCGTTTTCGTCTCGCTTGGAGCACTTGAACGTCGCTCACTGCGAGCAAATCACCGACACACTACTGAAGACGCTCGCGTACCAGTGTCCACAATTGCTGTCGGTCCAGCTTGCTGAATGTGTCCAAGTCTCGGACGTCGGCGTCGTGCATATCGCGCAGAAGTGCTCGCGGCTACAAAAAATTGTGCTCAGTCGAACCCAAAAGAGCGAGAAACTCACCGACACGAGCTGCGCTGCACTCGGTGAACACTGCCCGTCTTTGCGGGAAGTCCACTTGGCTGGCTGTAACTTCATCACGGACGCCGGTATTCAGTGGATCGCAGATGGCTGCCATGAGCTGGAAGTCTTAGACGTGACCAATGTGTTCTACCTGACTGATGTGTCAATGCGAGCTTTGAGTAATTCGTGCCACGAGTTAAAGTCGTTGCGAATCGCCAACGTCAAGAATGTTTCAGATGTGGGCTTGCGCTTTCTTGCCACGGGATGCACGCAGCTTGAAAGACTTCATGTGAGTAATCTGTACCTTGTCTCGGATGGTAGCAATCGCGATTTCGGACTTGAGGGGCTCCAGGCGATTGCAAAAGGCTGTCTAAGTGAGTGTTTTGTGACTGACGATACGACTGTGGGATTGGCTTCTGGGGAGGGGACTGAATGGGTTTCTCCTATTGCTCACCGTAGATATCAAGGATCTCAACCTGGGAGGGTGCTTCCAGCTTGTCGAGCGAGCTCTCGTCGCGCTTGGCGCGAGTTGCCACCATTTGACGAGAATCAACTTGAATACGTGTCCGAAAATCACGCTGCTCGCAGTGAATGCCCTCCTGCATGGCTGCCCATCCTTGGTCTCCCTCAACCTTTCCGGTGTGCTGCTGTGCAACAACGCTATGCTTGCCGCCATCGGTGTCCACGGCAAGGCACTGAAAGAGCTCTACGTTGCACAATGTGACAAGATTGGAGACGCTGGTCTGCGCCATTTGGCCCGCCGAGCTGATCAGTTTGAGGTGCTCGATTTCTCGGGGTGCCCGCTGATCACGGATGCTGGAATCAGCGCGTTGGTTGAGGCATTCCAGCATCCTGCCCTCGCGCATCTGTATCTCGCAGGTTGCTCACAAGTGACTCAAGATCCCATCGCTCGCCTCGCATTTGCGTGTCCTCTGCTCTTGACGCTTAGCGTTCATGGATGCAGAGTTTCTGTTCGCGTTCTCCAGAGTCTGAGTTCATCGTGGCCATTTGGTAAGCTACGAGTCCCTGCAGGCGCCGCTGCCACGCACAGCGGCGCAGAGTTTGGTATCTTTCCGGTCCATCGCGCCAAAGACAAGCGGTTTGTCGAGGAGAGTTGCTCGCTGTGGGCAGCAGCAGTGAAAGTTCAGAACCTCTTTCGAAGACGACTCGCACGGCGGGACGCATTAATTCAGCTGGAACATTCACGCAGGCTGTTTGTAGCTCGCCGCTTGCAGAGTATTTGGCGTGGTCGGAAGGCTCGGCGGGAGGCAATGCTGAAGAAACTACTACGTTCGGGTCTGGAAAAATCAGCGATCAAAATTCAGCGGCAGTACCGCGCATTACGTGAGAGCAGAAAGGTATCCAAGCAGCTGAACGAGGTCTTCGAGCAGCAGACAGAGCAGTACGCGATCTTCGTCCAGCGCCGTTACCGCGCAAAGCGCGCAGCGACCATTGCCAACGCCATCGTGCGTGCACGGCGGAGAGAGAGACAGCGCGAAGAGGCCGCGGCCACACTGTTGCAACGCCGCTTCCGAGGAATCGCGGCTCGAAGGCGGTTCAATTTGATGCAGATCCAGAGGCAAGTGCAAGAACGAGAACAGCGAGAAGCGTCACAGCGCATTCAGGCCATCTACCGCGGCAGGATGGATCGGAAAAAGGCAAAGCAGGCCGAACGCGAGAAGCAGCTCGAGATTCAGCGGCGTCATGCTAGTGCAACACGAATCCAGGCGCAGATCCGACGCAGGCTAGCGTGGAAAGAAGCCGAGCGGCGGCGTCAGCACTTGCGCTTTCGCGAACGATGCGCGATCAAGTTGCAGTCCGCGTTCCGTGCCCGACGCGCACGCGCGTCTATGGATTTGCTTCGAATGGCGCACCATCACGCAGAGCGCAGCCGTGCAGCGATTTTCATTCAGCGACACTGGCGGGGACGCATTGTCCGGCTTGGTTTCGCAGTCTTGGCCGAGGCGAAGAGGCTTCGTCTCGAGAGAGAACTCAATGCTGCAGTCCACGTGCAGCGTACGTTTCGTCGGTATGCGATACGGAAGCGCGCGCGCGTTATCATGGAGGAACTGCTGCGAGCGAAACAGCGCGATGACAACATGGAGGTTTGGGCTGCGACCTTGGTACAAACACACTGGCGACGCCTCCAAGCAATTCGGGAATTTCAGCGCGTGCAGGCCGAGAGACGGTCGCGGTGGAAGCAGCTCGTCGACACCTATAACCAACACGGGATGGGTTTCGGCGCTCCGTTCTTCTATGTACGCGAGTTCTGTCCAGTGGAGACGTGCTGTTTCGTCACTAACGTGAAGCAATGTGATCGCAGAACCAAGTCAACGGCGAGATCCGGTGGCGTATGCCGCGTGAGATCCTGATGCTTCAACCTCGACTTGCGTGTGATCAATGTGGTAGGTTGTAGAGCACTTCTATGCTGATAGACGAGTGGTGTTTAATCTCCACGTTTTTCTCCAATACCGGTAGATGCCCCACTCACGGCCACAGTCGAGTGTGCGACGTGTTGCGAGCTCTTCTGCGACGCATGCCACACGATCGTGCATGGTCGGGGCAAACGGCGAGCTCACATGACCCGAAAGCTCTTCAACTTCTACGGGATTCGCTGCGATTATGGTGATGGAGAATTCCCGTCAATTTGGCCGACGGAAATTTTGCAAGACCGGGATCGGGGGTATGACTTCGTCACGCACACACCAAAAGAGAACTATCAAGAGATGCTTTGGCAGATCGCACAGTTCATACCAGTGGAGAGTGGGGGCCCAGTTTTGAACAAAGGGCCACAACTGACCGATATCACGCGCGAACCGTTGGGAAAGGAAATGGAAGCGGCAGTTGATTCAACACTCTTGGATGACGCAAACCGCACCGAGGAACACCAGGGTCAGGAAACAATGTCGGGTACTCACAACGCGACGGAAGATGCCACCTCGAATGGTGTCCTCTTCATGGAGTCTGACTTCGACGAATTCGGTAACAGCATGTGGGAGAGCTTCTACGACTATGCATCTCAGCAGTATCGTTACTACCACCGCGTTTCCAAGCGCGTCGCACAGTCCCAGCCACATCGAGTGACATACTCGGAATGATAGTGACGTATGGACACATCGGATCACTTGGAGCTTAAACTTGATGGCTCGGCCATATCTTCTACACGTTGCACGTTCCACGCGATAGCAGCACAAATCAGCACCATGTTCCGAGTCAGACACAACTAAAGATCATACTAAGCACAAACGAAAGCTGTAGGACAAGTTTCCATTCATGTCTACATGAGTCAAACAGACACGGTTAGCCACGCAGCCGGCGCCGTCCGCGAAGTACCTCCCGCCATTTGTTCTGTCGACGTTATATAGCACGAAATCCCGTTAGATTCTTGTGCCCTTCGTCTTCCACGCTTCTTACGCGCATCGGAACTACAGAAATCACATTCTGCTCGTTTGTGTGGTCAAAGGCTATCACGCGAAATCTTTCTGCTGCAGCTTCGCAAGGGGAAAGTAGGAAAGCTTGACAATGTTGCCGCCAAATTTACGACCACTCAATGCCTAAACAAACGGAAAGCTTCATGTCAGAGACAAAGAGACGCGACAGGAGGCGGAAGAAATCCACATCGTACCTTTAGTGCAGCAGCAGCTTCGTTTGACGTCTCAAACTGGACGAAGATGTCTCCAAGGCCTGCAACGGTCTCGCCATCCTAGTCACAAGCAGCACAGGTTAGATCTACACAAGCTCCGCGTCCCAAGTATGCGTGGTCAGCGAACCTTGGGTCTTGGGATCTCTAACGCCACCAATTTGCCGAAACGCTTGCACTCCTCTTCAACATCTTCCTTCAAATCAGCAAACTCCTCGTCATCCTTCAGTTCATCAACCGATACCATATTGGCCTACAAAAAGAGCATAGTTCGGCGTTAGAATGAAACCACACGTGGTTGGTTGCCTCTAAATCATGCAAGCTCACCATTCTCAAAACAGGACCGGTCTCCTCGCTTGCAGTGGCACGTCGCACAGCAAGCGGGATTCCTCCTAGATCTAACCCATCCAAACCGTCCTTCGCACTGTCAGTTACGCTCTCATCGACGTACTCGAAGAGCGCACTACCCGTCGACTGATGAGTCACAGGGTCCTTCAGGAGCTCGAAGCTCTTGAGCTCACCGAAAGGTTCGACGAGTTCCTTTACTTGATCAGCCGTCAGCACCACAGGAATGTTCGACATGACCAGCTTGTTTGAGCTGGCTTCCACAGGTAGTACAATCGGTGCAGGTGCAGGCGCAAGGAAGGGTACCGCAATAGGTGCTGCCAACGGAGGATTGACCAGAGAAGCAGTCATTGCGGCAACCGAAGCCACATCAGTTGCAGGCGTGGCGAACCATGCCGTGTTGGGTGTGCATCCGAGGTTCGACAAAGCAGTCTGCGTACGTGGTGGAAGCACTGGCATCGGCTGCGGTGGACCCATGAAACTCTTGGGTCGACCGAACTTTAGCGGCTGCCCAAGCAAAGGAAGCTGGTTGAGCATGAGGGCCATGTTGCACTCTTCAATCGATCGCATCTCACAAAAGGCGAAGTGGCCGTCGGTCGAAATCCACGTGCTCAAAATGGGGTTCCCTGGCTGTACAGTGAGCCCGACTTGTTGGATGATCGTGCCGAGGAACTCTTGGAGCTGCGGACCAGTCACACTCGCAGGCAAGTTGCCAACATACAGCTCTCGCGCAGGCTTCATCGAGACCGCTGCAGCCATCGTAACGTTGGACGCCTGCATCTTTGCGATAATGTCTTGCAGACTCATGGTCGGGTACTGTTGCATGAGCTGAGTGATCGACGGGTTGAGGGGGTTCACGGCCGTCGGGGCAGGTACATCAGCAGGAGGGAACTGATGGGGCTGCGGGGAGCTGTTCGCGTCGCGACGACTGCGGTCTTTCGACTTGGAGCGGTGACGACGCGAGTAGCTGCGGCTGCGGGTGCGACTGCGGCTACGACTACTGCGGCGTCGAGACGAACGGTGGCGACGTGAATGGGAGCGCGAACGCGAGCGAGAGGAGCCCCGTCCTCGACGCCCGCGGGAAGCGGAGCGCGAGCGTGACGTCGAGCGGCGACGGCGGCGGCGACGGCGTGAGCGAGACGGCGATCGCGACGCCGAACGCGAGCGGTGGCGACTGCTCTTGTGGCTCTTGCGCTCGTCCGATTCCTTCTTGCCGACTCCCTCTGCCTCCTCAAGCTTCTTCATGTCGCTACCCGCGGCCGCAGTGGATTCTGGCGCACTCGCCTCCGTCGGCTTGGCGCCGTTCGCGGTCTCTTCGTTCACGGGCTTGTCGTCCGCAGTGTCCGCCTTCTTCTCATCTTTCTTGGGCGTCGAGTCGGCTTTGCCGTCGCCGCGCCGCGAGCGCTTCGAGCTGCCACGCGACTTGGACAGCGAGCGAGAGCGCGACCGCGAGACCGACACCGAGCGTTTCTTGTCGCCGCGGCTGCGCGCGCTCCGGTCCTTGTCTCGGCGGCTGCTGCCCCGCACAGACGCCGACCGCGACCGCGACTTGGACACGGACCGCGACGAGCGGCGGCGGCGCGAGCCCCGCTCGCGGTCGCGGTCCCGGTCGCGGCGACGGTCGCGGTCCTTGTCGCGGCGGCGCGCACTCCGCGAGCGACGGCGCTCGCCACGCGACGAACGGCTCTCGCGGTCGCGGTCCCGTCCGTGGTGGTCGCGGTCCTTGTCCTTGTCGCGCGCGCTGCTCTTTTTGCGGTCGCTCTCGTCGTTGCCGTTGGCCGTGGCCGTGTCCTCGGTCGTGTTGGTCGCGGGCGCCGTCGAGGAACCTGGCTTGCTCTTGTTGAGGATCTTATTCTTATCCCAGCCGGCCTCGCGGAGCTTGGCGCGCATCGCCTCTTCGTCGGCCTCGCTCATCACCACGGCGTCGTCGTTGCGTGCCATCGTGGGTTGTTTCCCCAGCCCTTTGGAATTGGACTTTTCCGGAAGCGAAAAAGCAAAGGTGGGCGAACGAGGATACGTGTACAGCCACGGACATATTAAAAATTGTAAACCTTTTGAAAAGCATACCACACAGCAAAGGTTCAAATGAAACAGTCATTCTCGAACATATCCACAAAAAGATGGCTACACTGAAAACGGCACTCGGTGTTGTTGAAGAGCCATGCACCAGTGGCCACTTGGTGGTCCAGAGGATGTGGGCTCAGCCACGGAGCAGCGAGCGGCCGTTCTGGATGAGCGCGCACTGCTTGTACACCTGCCACAGGGGCTCGTGGAGCGCGAGCCAGTAGAACGTGAGCGTACACTTGCCCTTGCAGGCCGCGTAGCTGATAGGGATTTCGGCCGGGTAGTTGGGGAACTGGCTCACACACTCGTCGCCGTGGAAGACCATAGTGTTGTCAATCCAGATCTCGCACGGACCCGTGTGCGACTTGACAAAGCCCTGTCGCTCCTGGTCGTTGGCCCACTTGACCGAGTTCATGCTGCTGACGTCGATGGGCGTGCCGGTGAGCACGGTCTTGCCGCAGGTCGGCGCGACCGGATCCAACAGCTCCTTGATGTTCTTGTACTTGGACAGCTTGAAGGCCTCGGTGAAGGTTTTGGCGTTGTTGGTTGGGTTGTCGTTCCACTTGCGGCCAGCGAACGGTGCGGGCATGGTCGCCGAGTCGATCTTGGCGTCGAACGAGGTATCGACCCAACCCGCCGAGAACTTGGCAGCCGGTGACATGAGATACCCATGGGCGTTGACACTGGTCGCAAACAGAGCACTGCAAGCGACGGCGGTGGCGGTGAACTTCATGCTGGGCTTGAGTGGGAGGTCGATTCGAGACACACGAGGCAAGTTTTGGAATGAGAGCACAAACCCACAAGTCTGATGGGACTACAGTGGGGCGGCAAACCACAACGGACGCCAAGCGCCACGATATTCGCTGCCCAAGCAGTGCAGGTGGCTGATACTCTTCTTCAAGTCGAATGCTTCCCAGCGAATGTGCGCGATCGTGGTGATCTGGTGGGAGCCAACTTCTGCCGATCGGAACGGATGTGGAGCATGCACACTCGTAGCGTCAGTCGTGCAAGGTTCCGATACATCATGAAGGCGCACGATGGCCTTTCGACTCAACGAGCCGCTCGTGTGGGATGGACTCGTCGGATGAGCGGATCTCACATCCATTTTCCGGCCGAATTCGATTCTCAGCATTGCAGGAGCGCAAATTTTTCCTACGTGAGATCGGCGAGCAAGTTGCCTGTGTATCGTCGTGGCGGAAAGTGCACTGTTGGAAGTCTGGATGGGGCATCGATGCAAAATCTACGAGATCTTATCCCTGTTCACAAAGACATTGCACCTACCATCGGCACTGCTCATCTTGGCTCTCGCGAAGCCCGCTCTCTCTACCCCAATCAAATGTGTCAGCGGTGCCAAGTTCCACCATCGACGGCGCTCGGCCACCACAACAGGGCCATGGCACTCCGTGTGCTACACAGTCCATGAGGCCTCGATTCTGGCGATCGCGACGAAGCATGGCAGGCTGAGAAGACGGTTGCTACGGAACCCGACCGCTAATCTCCGATCATGCAGAATGGTGATGGAACGTTTCAGGACGCACTCCCGCGCGCCGCAAGAGCTCATCGATCAGCGTGATTGTGTGAGGTTGCTGTATTTACATCTTTAGAAGCCTGATCCGCACGTGTTTTCTCGAAGGAAGTGAAGAAATGATCAGGATGTGGGAGAATCGCGTGCGGTGGGGTCGCACAACTTGTGCGACCCCACCTTTCTGCGGGGAGGGGGCTCTTCCCCATTCCGGGATCAGCGATCGGGATGCAGCCGGCTCCATATCCCCGTCACCACTCCATTCTCAGACCATTGACGCCAGCGGACACGATCGGCAGAATCCATGGCGGCTTTCCACCACCGCCACACAGGCGTGACTATGACTTGAACTTGAAATTTTCGTAGTGGGAAGCGGGCACGCGGGGACATCAGCTTGGGGCACCAATCGGTTCTGCAATCCGATGCTAGTGGCGCAAATCATCAGCCACACAGGATGGGGTCGCAGCCCAGAGGGGAAGGCGACCTCAGGCCAAACTCCACCGCCAGAGGGATACGGTATCACCACCAAGTGTTCCCATTGAGAGCCCCTTCGGCACGACGGACTGACACGTCGTGCGGTGGGAGCAGCCGCTGACCGAAGTATCCATCCATTTGCGGAAGCTCGCCATGACCAGCAAAGCGCTCGCCGGCAGCCCCCATACACACAGTGTCGGCCACCCTCCAGTGTCCTATGGGCGGGTAGTGGGTGCAGCGACAGTATCCATTACCACTCTCCGCGACTAATTACTTGTCCCGACGTCTCTCAACGCCATCCAGCTCCAAGCTGTCGCCCTCCTCCCCCTCCGTCCGCACCCTGCCTTTCCCACGCAGTGGATCTTTCGGCTCCGGACGTCACCTATTCTGTCCTCTACACGGGCGCATCGAGGGGGGGAAGGGAGGACACCTCATCCATCACCACATCACGTCGCGGTGATCCTCACGTAGCGACAGCGCCCCCACTCTGGATTTTGGAGAGGGCGGGCCATCACGAATGTATTGCTTCAAGACATCCCCTCCACCTGGCTTGTTCCAGGTTGCCCCGCCGAAAGCGCTGTTGCGCGTGTCTGACTGGATCCAAATTCTGCGGAAACAGACGGCGTCACGCTCTGCCGGCCGTCGCGTAATATCAGACCCCTGAACGCGGAAATACTGAAGTCACCTCTCGGATAGACGGGAAAAAGGAGCAGGGTCAAACTTGGACCCGTTTTGAAACGGACGTTTTGCCGGAGCTGGGTGCATGGTACTGGGTGCGGCGGCGTGGCGCCTATTGGATCCAAAGGATCCAGTCCAAACGCGCGTGCCGTGGCGAGTCTTCCGGCCTAAACTGCCTGGAACGTTACGGCGGCGTTCCCCTGATTTCTCCATCCTCGGATGGTTGGTTGTGTTGGTCGCTATTGGGGGACCCTCAAGTTGGCCAAAACGGCGCCAAAATGCGCCCGTTGAGAGCCAGCCACCATAGCGCCCCGATGCTGTTCCGGTCTCGCGGCTGTCGTGACTAAAAGCTGGTGCAGTGAGGATGGGAAAGAGACTCCATTTATTCAAAATACGGTATGTTGAAGCTTTCTTTCTGAAGGTTAGGCATATATTAAATGGACCTTGTTCTGAACATACTATTTGGTGACAGTCTGCTGTCCGGAACACAGCTGTTCTCAGCTCGCCGAACAGACGCCGAGTCCCATGAGAGGACACACATCCAAGCCCCGTGCAAGCCAAATATCAAAACACGAGAGTGTACAGGTCCACTGAATCGGTTTCGAGTCGCTGAAAAGTCTTGTTTTGATTCACCACTATCCACTCAAACTTGTTCTGGCAGTCCTGGTGGTCGGACCATCGTGAATCTGGGTCCCGGGCGTGGAGCCATCTGGCATTCCCCACAATCCAGCGCGCGCCAACGTTTTCGCCGGATCGCATGCCGCGGACCCTGCCGCGTTCCCAGCTGTTACGTGTCTTCCCTTCCGACTCGTAGGGGACGTCGGCGCGATCCGTCGAGTCGGTGGCCATGGTCATCATCGTCCCCAAACGCTCATTCTGCGATTTGCCTCATCCCCGACAACCAGCAGCCGAAAGCCCCCCCCCACACACACACACTTGGAACCATGCAGTTCGCTCTGATCGCCGCCGCCTCGACCGCGCTTCTCGCCACGAGCGTCAACGCCCACGGCTACCTCGTGCAGCCGGCCGGTTCGTCCAAGGACACGACCTACAACGCCAAGATCGACTCGTCGACGCTTCCGGCGCCGTACGCCGGGAAGAAGTGGAACGACAACCCGACCGCCAACGCCGCCATGTTCGCGGCCGCCTTCAAGGAGTCAGGTGAGAAGTCGATCAAGGCCATGATGGACAAGGCCTCGCCCGACTGCGGTAAGACCTCGACCACGGGCACGCCCATCGATGTGAGCAGCTTCAACTCGGTCAAGTGGGCCAACGACCAGGAGCAGAAGGGTTTTGTGACGTCGCACACGGGCCCGTGCGAGGTCTGGATCGACGACGTCATGGTCCAGCACGAGCTCGAGTGCGTGAGCAAGTACCCGGGTTACCCGGCCAACATCCCGGTCGACTACTCGGCCTGCAAGAAGGAGAAGTGCATCCTTACGTTCTACTGGCTCGCGCTCCACGAGCCGCAGTGGCAGGTGTACAAGCAGTGCGCGCCGATCACGCTCGGCGGCAAGGCTGCCTCGGGTGGCGGCAACGGCAGCAACGGCAGCAACGGCGCTGGCTCGGC
Source organism: Pythium rishiriense (assembly GCA_023335895.1). Lineage (NCBI taxonomy): Eukaryota > Oomycota > Peronosporomycetes > Pythiales > Pythiaceae > Pythium > Pythium rishiriense. The sequence continues at coordinate 64,641 of JAADVT010000036.1, forward strand.
TGGTAACTCGACCTCGCCGGTCCCGGCCCCCACCACGAAGCCGTCGACCCCGTCGAACCCGGCTCCGGTCCCGGCGACCACGTCGAAGCCGTCGAACTCGGCCCCGTCCCCGACCAAGAAGGCCTGCAAGCGCCGCGCTCGCAACTAAGTGTCACCGCCCGCACCACCCCCGTTGATGTTTGACCACTAAGCGAAAGCATTCGTATGTATTGAGTGAACTACCCTATCAGCGTAAAACAAATAGATTTGCGCGTTTTGTATCACCACACAACCCCGTTCGTATTCGCCATGAATCCACGGAGGCAGCGATCTGCCTTCCCACGCCACGATGTAGCAAAAAGATAACATAAGATCCATCGCGTTATAGAGACCCCATCTTATGTGAATGGAGTGCTGTTCGTGCCAGCGCTGTGTCCATAAGCACGGTGCCATTAGCACGGTGAGGCTGGTCGCGTCAAAACTCCAATCCAGTTCACACCAGTGCGGGGTGGGGTGGCCGCTGACAAGCATCTTCAACATCTCGCAGTCCTGCGGCTGGCCCTATCAGAAATTCCCCTGGTTTTTCGGTGGCGGACGATTTCCAGGACAGCGGGACTGTCGCCAACATGGTCGCACCTCATGTGGCCCATCGACAAAGGATTGTCCTTTCGACAGGCAAGAAGCGTGACAGGAATCCAGGGGATCTGGTGGCGCAGAAAACCACCTCACCCTGCGAGAGGGAGAGCCACTCCGGACGCGATAGGATCTATAGACGCGTCCCCATGCGGCGCCGCAGCGCGGCCGCAAATCCAGGTGGTCATGGGATTGGTCCTTGCAGGCAACGAGACTCATTATGGATATCTACAGTAACGTGTGTGTGGGACCAGCTTCAGTATGGGGCGAATTCAAAGCTCAGCCGACGAAGCTGAGACAACGTAGAGTCTCGGCTCCCATGTATCCGGACGATTTGTGACGTTCAGTATGGGAGGTCCCAAACTGATAATTTTGCTTTGTTTGAGTTTGGTCGAGTGAGCAGAAGGTATACGTTATGGGAGGGTCTGCTGTCGCCATGACGTGCAAGTGTCCTGCGGTGTAGCCATTCGTTGACCTGTGGGAAATGGCTCGCCTTTCCGAGCGCATAGTGAACCCCATACATTCGGCGCAAACAGGGCGAGACGCCGCACCGCCAGACGGATTGCGGAACCCATAAAGATCCAGCCCGAGCCGTCATCAACGATGGAGCACTCTGAGTCAATACAGCCCCACTGCGACGAGAAGGCTCAGAGACGTCGGCCATTCCGGAATTCGACGCACTCCGCGCACACAGCTTCCTTTTGTCTCCACAGTTCTGCATTTCTCCATCATGCCGGCTCCCAGTGTGATGCGCGTGGCGATCGCCGCGGCAGTGTCGACCGCGCTGCTCTCGTCGGGCGTCGACGCCCATGGCTACCTCGTGCAACCGGCAGCCTCGTCCAAGGACACGACCTACAACGCCAAGATCGACTCGTCGACACTCGGCGCGCCGTACGCCGGGAAGAAGTGGAACGACAACCCGACTGCCAACGCCAAGACTTTCACCGAGGCGTTCAAGGCCTCGGGTGAGACCTCGATCAAGGCCATGATGGACAAGGCCGCGCCCGGCTGTGGCAAGACCTCGACCGACGGCACGCCGATCAACGTGAGTGGCATGAAGTCGGTCAAGTGGGCCAACGACCAGGAGAAGGTCGGCTTTGTCAAGTCCCACACTGGCCCGTGCGAGGTCTGGATCGATAACACCATGGTCTTCCATGGCGACGAGTGTGTGAGCCAGTTCTCGGGCTACCCGGCCGACATCCCCGTGGATTACTCGGCGTGTAAGAGCTCAAAGTGCGTGCTCACGTTCTACTGGCTCGCACTCCACGAGCCGCAGTGGCAGGTGTACAAGCAGTGCGCGCCGATCACGAACGGCGGCAGCGGTGGCGCTGCGGCCGGTGGCAGCGGCAACGGCGGTGGTAGCGCGGGCAACAACCAGAACTCGGGCGGCAATGCCGGTGGCAACACTGGTGGCAACACGGGTAGCAACACTGGTGGTAACACTAGTGGCAACAGTAACAGCAGTGGCAACACGGGTGGCAACAATGGCAACCAGAGCAATGGTGGCAACAATGGTAGCAGTGGCAACAACAATGGCAACAACAACAGCAACAACGGCAACAATAACAACAACAATGGTAACAACAATGGCAACAACAACAACGGCAACAACAGCGGCAACAACAACAACAATGGCAACAACAACAACAAAAACAACGGCAGCGGTGGGAACAACAACGGTGGCAACAGCTTTGGTAACAACAACAACGGCGGTAACCAGGGCAGCCAGAATGCCAACCGTCCGGGCGGTAACTCGTTCAACTTTGGTACCCTCAACAACAACAACAACAACAACAACCGTGGCGGATCCAACAACTTTGGCGGCAACCGCAACGGCTGGCGCATGCTGCGCGCGTAAGCGTGGCCTCGGGAGAAAACGTCTCCTCCGTCGTCCTCGCGTCCGCTTTTCCTGTTTGGTTCGAACATGGATGTTTATGACCGTGTAGCGTGAAATACAAAGTACACATCGATACAACGGACCCAGACTGCACCGTGTATTGGCGTTGTCTGTTCGTACATAATCACAGATGCGCCAAGCGCTCAAGGACCAAATGCCTCGGCACACAAGTCGACGCTTGAGGCAGCTGCGCTGATCTGGCTCGCAACACGCGCTGCCTCCAATGGGCCCACAGGAAGCGTCACGACCACGGGCGAAGGGTCCCCAGAATGGGGTGTCGTCGTCCCACTCGATGACGATCCAGGTGGCTGAAAGCGCACGCCCGTGGTCGTGTTCACAATGTACGACTCGCCGGTCGTGTCGTCAGTTTTCTTCAGCCACTGGGGCAATTCGTGGGAAACTTCTCCCGTGCCAACATGAACGTACCTCACCACGGTAGTCTTTCCGAGCTGAGTGTGCTCCTCGAGCCAGAGATCGTCCATGGTTGGAAGGAGATCGCTCAGCGCCTCACCATTCGAACTTGTCGATCGTTGGGATCGAGTTGACGCTCCATCATCCGCGGACTCACTCGTCGACGATGGCTGTAGCAAAGGCCCAGCACGTTCTCGAATGAGACCACTGAAGTCTAGCGAAGGAACACGGCTCGGAGATGATCCGTCTTTTGAGGGGCTTCCGTTTGTGATCGATGGAGTGGATGCATGACGTACAAGTTGACTCGAAGGTGAGGCCTCTTGCTGGACCTTTTCACTGTGCTGCCGAGTCAAAATGGATTTCTTGTGTTGCTCGAGAGTGACAGAATTGACGCGGGCGTCGAGTAATGGAGGCTTCATTTGCTCCCACATAGAGTCTGTATTCGTCAATACTGCGGCCGATGAAGATTCTGCCTTTGGTACACCAGGTTCTCCGGTCAGTTTTAGCTTGATCTTTGTGTTCTGAACACTGAACCATCGCTTGGACCCATCCTTCAGCTTTACATGAACGCGAGGCCCATCTACGGACCCATCAACATTTGAAGTCTCGATGATTTTGCCACTGAGCACAGAGCGGTCCACTTTATCGTACACGTCTACTCGATGACCGGGAAGGATCCGCTCATAAACTTGCCAATCATCGCCACTGAGTTGAATCCTTGCCTTCTCGGTAGTCAGATTAATCGTCACTTGTCGTGCTGCCTCTGCAGCACGTGCGACAGACGCTGCCAAATGAGACCCGCCACTACCGCCAACAGTGAGCTCGAGGTCGTACTTGTTGGGTTCACTCAGGGTGTACGTTCGTGTTACACGGTATTTCACGAACTGCTTCGTTGACGATTCCCACAGCTCGACCACGTGACCGACTTTGAGAGTCGGTAAAGCCGTTGGCTTGTGAGAGGTGTGCTTTGTTCGAGCATGATGATGTTTGTTATCGTTGCCCTCTGGTAAATGTTTAGGATCACTTGCTGTCGGCGGGGGTTCTTGCTTCTTGTCATGAGTCGAGACTGGAGATACCGTTTTATCAATGCCGCTCCTGTTGTCCTCAGCTCCAGCCTCTTTGCCGCGATGGACACGAGTTACGGTAGGCTTCAGGGAGTCTATCGACTGGTTGGCGGCTTTCGTTGGTTGATTCGGCACCAGAAAGACAAGTTTGAACGTCTGAGATGTGAGGTCAAGCCATTCGAGACCAACGTCCTCAAATCGAATCGGTGTAAGTCTCCCAACTTCAGCTGCCTTTAAAACGAGACCACGTCTGAAGTCTGCGCACATTGGGGAGTAAATCTCCACGGCCTGTCCTTGAGGTATCATCTTTAACGTCAGAAGCCCATGGATGATGACCTTGAAACTCTGCTTGACCATCTGGATCTCGAAGAACTGGCGCTTCTCATTGTAAAGCTGCAGAGTATTGCTACGAAGCGAGCATAACAGAGCACCTTCATGGAAATTCCCCTCGCGATCGCAGAGCTCAACATGCCCGCCTTCTATGTACCAGTCGAACTCGTGTGCCTCCAAAGAGGGCAGCACTGCTTGAGTTGCCTGAACAGCAGGACTCTGTTCGGTATGGAGAGGTGGGCTATCTTCCACTGTGAGGTGCTCAGGAATTACCTTCTTCGGACTTCCTATGCTCGGTATTCTGCCGATCACACTGAATGCGTTCATACTAAGGTCACGCCAATCCTTACGACCATCATCAAATGCAATCAATGCGCAGTTCAGGTCGCAATCCACTTGCTTGATGACCCCATACACCGTCGCCGTTCCAGGGCGACTTTCGTCCACCCTAATCTCGACTTGCCAGCCGATCATCTCTGGCTTCAATCGAGTGAAGTCCCCCGCAGCATAAACGATCTTGAAGGATGCTTGCGAGAGATCAACCTGACGGAATGGTTCAAAAGGCGATATTTGGATGGCGCACTTGTGCGGATTCGTTGCGTCGACGTCCATTACGCGTCCTTCGTATCTCGCTGTAGGGGCACCATCGGGACTCGAAGAGAATTCGATTCGATCGCCGATTTGCACCTGAATGATCGGCAACATATCCCGCTCAGTGCCAGCACGTCCTCGCTTCGGTCTTGGCTGCCGGTTCAAGATCTAACCAGTTTCACAATACTCAACTGACGAATGGAGACCGCTGGCATGCTATTCATAAAAGCAACGAACATCGATCCCTAAATTAAGGACAAAACTGAATCCAGTGGCATCCAGTCTGTCCAAGCTGGGATATTTTTTTGAAGACAAGCTACGCCGAAACGTGGTCTGTATCTCTTGCGTATGGCGCCATGATACTGAGTCCACCATCCACTGTGTACCGTGCAAAATCCGTCAGTACATATCACGATACTTCCCAACGCTTAGAGACGTACCGTAAAAGGTTTGACCAGTAATTGAGGCGGCCCCATCGCTTGCGAGAAATGCCGCCAACTCCCCAACGTCCGCGCCAGAGGCATTGCGACGTAATGGGGAGTGCTCTTCCGCATACTTTCTCATTTTCTAATGCGATTCAATAACAGTTTGAACCGGTCAATCCTTTAGCACATTGCGATTGACAACAACGACGACGTACCGAAATACCAGGAATTCCCCGCGCGGACACCGTGTTCATAGGTCCTGGACTAAGGCAGTTGACTCGGATCCCTTCGTCTCCGAGCTCGTACGCTAGCTGCCGCGACGTCGCCTCGAGAGCCGCCTTCGCTGGCCCCATCACATTGTAGCTTGGCACAACCTGTACACATCAACGCGTCATGAGTGTGGCCATAGCCCTCGGCGTTCCACCCTCGTGCACACTTTGTACCTTGCTCGCTCCAGCATACGACAGCGCCATCACGGACCGATCCCTCGCAGGCCCAGCCGACAGCATCGGGTGGGCCGCTCGTGTGAGCGCGATCAGACTGTACGCGCTGACGTCCAGCGCCTGGGTCCACGCGGCACGGGTGGCGTGGAGCGTGCCCCTCGCTTGGAACGTCTCGCGCGGTGCGAACGCGACCGAGTGCACGAGAATGTCCAACTCGCCGTCAAATGTACGCGCGCACTGCTCCATCAGCGCCTCAATCGACGCGTCGCTCTCGACGTCGCAGTCGGCGAACTGGAGCGACTGGTTGGGCGTCGGCGGCGCGAACGCGCAGGCCTTGATCTGGCTCTCCGTGAGCGGCGAGCGCGCCGCGACCACGCAGCTCGCGCCGTGGGCCAACAACGCGTGCGTGACGCTCGCCGCGAGCGAGTGCTTGTTCAACAGCCCGACCACCAGCGCGCGCTTGCCCACGAGAGACGTCGCCATCCTTCCGGGGTTTTGTTTTCCCTCCACGACGGCAAGCTTCAACCATCGAAACCGGGGGGAACCCGCGAAGGACCGAGATGATGTAATAAGATCCTATTTTAGTGTGTTCATGGGAGCATGGAGAAACAACGAAGCAGCTTCTTTCACTTCATAGTGTGGTGTACACTAAACCAGGGACTTGAAGCAGAGTGATTGTCGTCCGGTTTCGTGGGTGTTCCCCAACGGTGCAGTCTGGAAAAGAGAAGCGATAGCATGGGTGTCCAGAACCTGTGGATGCTGCTGGCGCCCGTGGGGCGGCAGATCGAGATCGAGACGCTGGCGTCGAATGTGTTGGCGGTGGACGCCAGCATCTGGCTCACACAGTTCATCAAGGCGATGCGCGATGACGACGGCAACATGATCAAGAACGCCCACCTGATCGGCACGTTCCACCGCGTGGCCAAGCTGCTCTTCTACCGGATCCGTCCGGTGTTTGTGTTCGACGGCAACACGCCCGAGATCAAGAAGCGCACGGTCGCACGGCGTCGCAAGCGCCAGGAATACCAGGTGCGGAATGGAGGCAAACAAGGCACTGGAGCGCAACTGTACCATGGGTTGACTGATGTGCCATGTTCACCAGGCTGCGAATCTCAAGCAAACTGCACAGCGCATTCTTCTGAACCGGCTCAAGCTTTATCGCGAAGAACTGAAGAAGAATGGTGGCAAGCCGCCGGTCAATTCGGCTGTCGCTCCCGATTTCATCTTGCCCGGTGCTGCCAAGAGCAACTCGAAAGATGTGATCGCCATCGATGACTCTGATAATGAGGAACAAGATCAGTCGTCTACACGAGAACGAATTGCGGTGGACACGGGCAACGGTGTGTCGAGCGTGGAGAGAGCCGTCGATGCCGAAGAAGAGGAGACCAAGTCAGATGGCGACGGACAAAGCGACGACGAGGGCATGACCGCGGACGACATTGTCCTCGATACATCACGACTCTCGCGCATTGACCTCGATGCTGTCTTTGCGCTTCCTGGCCATCTACAGAAGGATATGATTGCGCGCATCCAGCGCGACCGACGTCAAGAAGCACGCGAGCAGTTCATTCCTCTTGCAGGCAATCCTGAGGCCTACTCACGCACACAAATCACGAGTTTTCTCAAAACCAGCCAACTCAATCGGCAAATTATGAAAGCTCGGAAGAAGAATGCCCAGGCTGAGATGGAGAGGGCCGCCGCAGATAATTCAGCAGAGCCTGTGCTTGGGCTAGCTGGGAGCGGACAACGCATCGCTTCGAGTAGCGATCGATTCTTCATTTATGAGACGAAAACAGGGCAAGGTTCTGGCGATGAAAGTGACAACGAGCGAGAAAATGCCGATCTATATCGCAATGAAGCAGCCACCTGGAAGCTTTCGGGCTCAGTTGAAGCTCCGGAAGAAGCTGAGGACGAGGAGGACATATTTGATCGAATTCATGGATCGAAGAGGAAACGACGTTATCTTGAAGAGGGTTCAGCTGTGGTGAAGAAAAGTCTGGCAGACTTCTCAGTAACTTCGGTTGAGGGATTCACCGCTGAAGTGTCTAGGGCTCAACGACGTAAGATTGCCGTGGAAGAAGCGCGCAGGAAGTTCATGGAAAAAGCTCAGGCAAAGCAAGTCGTGGAGACAGCGTCGGCTATACCAGTGGGCACTGATGGGAGTGCGTTGAAAAGAGAGAACTCGATGGAAACCAAACCTAGCAGCATAACAATATCGTTCAAGAAGGAAGACTTAAGCTCATTGGACAAGAAAGCTGAGACGCTGTTCCCGTCATCTTTGTTCGAGCCTGTGAAGGCTCAAGGTAGCGGTGGGCCCATCGAAGCACAAGAAGGTGGACATGAAGAGGAGGCTGATGACATTGGTAAGTGACTCAGTATGATGTTGTGACGCTCGTCTCTGTGATGATGTTAATCAATGTTGATGTTCGCCAGAGTGGGAAGACGTACCCACTGTCGACTCGCCAAAGCCTCGTGTAGATAGGATTCGGTTGGCTGGAGAGCAAGAAAATGCCGAAGAAGTGAAGTCACGTTGTACTGTCGAAGCTCCAACCCCCATACAACCAACCTTGACTGGACCAGAAGCGAGGGACGTTATTCAGCTTGAGGAAGATGCGGATGATGACATCGAGTGGGAGGACGTGCCGGATGGAACCTTGAGCGCGAAACATGCCGTGAGTACTCCAACCGATACCCAAAAGGCTCCGGTAGATATCGTAGAGCTAGAGGATGTCGACGTTGACGTTGACATTGAGTCGGATGACAAAGATCTCTACTCGTCATTGCGGGCTGAGATTGAGGAGGAGAGGGCTGAAGAAGATTTAGCGGCTCTCAGAGCGGAAGCTCTTCAGTCGGCCATCGCGACAGCATCCAATTTGACGTAAGTCTTGTGGGCGTATAGTGAGAATAATTCCTCAGGCTGACGTTATGTTTTCATTAGTCAATGGGCTGCAGGTGCTGTGAGACGAGCATTGGCGCAACATACGAAAACGTCGGATTCACCGCTTCAGGTGCACACTCCGGATCGAGTGCCACCTCCGCGGAAAGAACAAGCACTCGATGGAGAGCAAGTGGTAATTGACTTGTCTGCACCTGATCATGACGAAGCCACGATGAGTGATTATGCCGACAAAGGTGCACTGGTTGCTGATGAGGCGAATGAAACGGACGATCATTTCTTGCAGCTTGCGATCGAGAAGTCTATGGAGCATGGTCAAAAATCGGCGCCCGGGAGTACTTCCAGCCGATATCTGCAGTATTCATCACCCACTGAGCCTGAGCCAAGTATTGACGTCGACGCGATCGCCGACGAGCAGAAAGAGTTAAAAAAGCTTCGAAACCGACAGTTGAGGGATACAGAAGGAGTAAACGACGAGATGGTGCATGACGTGATGGAGCTGCTGCAGCTTTTCGGAGTGCCGTACCTTGTGTGCCCTATGGAAGCCGAGGCCCAATGCGCTGCACTTGAACAACTTGGTCTCGTGGATGGCATCATAACTGATGATAGCGACATATTCCCGTTTGGCGGCAAAAAGGTTTACAAGAATATCTTCCACAACCAGAAGTTCGTTGAAGCTTTCTTTGCGGATGACGTCGAGAAAGAGCTTGGTTTCTCGCAAGAAGAGATGATTGCGCTGGCAATGTTGTTGGGAAGTGACTACACGGATGGCGTTCGCGGAATTGGAATTGTGAATGCGTCTGAGGTTGTAGCAGCGTATCCTGGACTCGACGGCTTGAAGGAGTTTAAGATGTGGGTCCAAAACTTTGACGTTGCAGAAGAGGCTCGCCGGAGGCTGGAGAAGAAGAAAAGCCAAGCTGAAATTGATGCGATGAGTCCACGAGAGCGATTTGAGTATACTCATGCAAGCGTGCGACGAAAGTGGGAACTCGGTGACGAATTCCCAAACTCACGCGTCGCCCAGGCATACCTGAATCCACAAGTTGATCGCTCAGACTCGCGTTTTTCGTGGGAGCTGCCCAACCTTGCTGGGCTGCGAGAATACTGCACGCACACGTTCGGGTGGGATCCGACTAAAACGGACACCGTGTTGCTTCCACTGATGGAGCAAATCGCGTCGTTTGCAAACGAACGTCATCGCCAGACACGTATCGACCAGTTTTTCACGAAATATGACGACAACGTGAAGTACGCGAAGATTCAAAGTAAGCGCTTGCGTTCCGCCGTTGAAGACAAGACTGGATCGACTCGTTCAGGGACGGCATCGCAAGCAGCGTCAAAATCACCAATGAAGAAGGCGAAGTCGCAAACCAAAGTAACACCGTCTGGCAACTCGAAGTTTACGAAGACGAAAAAAACTACCTCCACGTTAGGGCTTTAGACAAGAGTATGGATTTCTCATGGAATGACCAGAATGGTTGTTCCGACGTGTTCGCGATCAGCGTGATCAAGGTCATCACCTTCTTGGAGCCAAATTTTCTTCCACGTTATCGTCAGATCCACCGAAAACGAATCGTTCTTGCTCGACTGAGTCAAGTTCTTGTACGGATCCGTGTTTTCCATCGCAGCAGGTTGAAAAGGGTCATTCATGATACGCACACAGTGCTCTACGTGAAACAAACACGAATGAGAATCAAGCGACACCAAAGTCCGCGGCTACGCCTTGGCTACGCACTCATGAGCTTGAGCGGAGTTGCGTCAAGTGCGACCCAGTAGAAGCGAAGTTCACACACGCGTCCAGTGCGACAGCGCGTGAAGTCCGCGGGGATTTTTGCCGGGTACGTCGAGTACACTCGCACACAGTTGCTGTCAAACTGAACGCGCTCGTTGCCAATCCAAGTCTCGCACGGACCCTGTGTAAAGCCACTTCAGCCAAACGCCAGAGGCATCTCGCGGGAGCGAGGGTGGCCATCCTACCATCGTCTTGGGGTAAAATCCAAACTTCTCGTCCTCGTTGCGCCACAGAAGATGCGTCGCGCCGTAGACGTTCACGGGATCCACCGCAGACCCCAGCCGCGAGTTGCCACAACCCGGGAAGATCTCATCGGCGATCTCACGCAGCGACATGTAGTCGGCAAACGCGAGCTGGTTCACGAACTCCGCGGCTCGCACGTCGCGGCGCACCGCTTGGACGGCATCCGCTTGGCGGAGCCCAAAGAACATGGGGTGGACGGACGTGTTGAATGCCGTCGTGTAGATTTGGCTGCGCTTCAAGTCGCGGTACGTCGCAGGTGGGAACGACAGATAGCCATACCCGGCTGCGAGCCCCGCGACAGCGCTGACGATGGCTAGCGCGAGGCCGATCATGGCCAAGCGTCACTTTCGAGCCAAACTGTGGAGTGATCGCTTGCCGCGTTCATGACGGCCGTTTCTTCTTATCCAGCACGCAGGACCATGATATGTACAGTATGCCACCGAGGGGATAAGAAACAAAAAAAGAGAGAGAGAGAGATTGAGAACTAGTGCTCTACAGCGTCGAGCTTGCCATGCCAACATGGGCCACGACTCGGAGCCACCAAAGGCACAACAATTATTAGGAGAGGATCTTTGTCTCATAGTTGGTCGCTCGCCGGCTCGCAGTCGGTGAGTTGCTCATGTGTTGCAACACGTTACGCGAGTCGCCAACTAATGAGAGCGTTGCGCCATCCTCCCACGGACGACAGTCGCGGTCCGCCAAATGGCATCGAGGCACGGTCTTGCGTGGTCCGCCACGCCAGGTGGACTCGGGAAGACAGTGCTCAACGACTTGCATCGCCCACACCCCTGCCTGTCGGACCCTGCCCTTCAAGTCTCTCCCTCGCTGGGAGAGAGGGTTCGTCTCCTCCCCGAGAAACCCAGGTCATTTGGGTGAGCCCTCCCACCCGCCTGGCTATGTGTGATTCATCCCATCCACCCACCCAGAAAAGATCCATTCCCTGTTCTGCCACGCCGCATGGTGTGCTCCTGCTGGCAGATCTGACTCTCATGGACGGCCAGAGACGCGCCATCTGGACCTCGTGACTGGACGGCGGCCGGGTGGATTACACCAAGGCGGGATCCCGCATCGGGTCATCCGTCGCTCGATTCTCGTGGAAACAGGCCTGCCATCCGTCGATTCGCCGTCTACCACGCAAGTGACCCCGACAGTTCCCGTCCCCCCAACATGTACACGACCACGATCCTTTCGGCACTCGTCGCGGCTGCCGCGCTCCTCTCCGGCAGCGCCAATGCCCACGGATACGTCTCGAGCCCCAAGGCCGAGGCCACCGGCGGAAGCAAGTACACCAGCTTCAGCGCCGAGTTCACCGCCGCCCAGGTCGGCAACGCCGCCTTCAACGGCAAGATCTTCAACCGCTCGCCGGGGCAGAACGCCGCCGAGTTCACCACGGCCTTCAAGGCCTCGGGGATCAAGGACCTCAAGACCATCATCGACGCCAAGGTCCCCGGGTGTGGGTACACCAACCCGAACGGCGCGGTCCAGGATGTGAGCAACCTCAAGACGATGGACTTCCAGAACAACGAGTACAAGGAGGGTTTCCTCGGTTCGCACGAGGGTCCGTGTGAGGTCTGGATCGACGACACGCGTGTGTTCCAGAACGACAACTGTGCCGCCAACTACAAGAGCTACCCTGCGAAGCTTCCGGTGGACTACTCCAAGTGCTCAGGTACTTGTCGTCTGACATTCTACTGGTTGGCGCTGCACTCGTCGAACTGGCAGGCGTACAAGTACTGTGTGCCGATCAAGAACGGCTCTGGTGGTGGTGCTGCGGCCGGTGGTAGCACGGGTGGCAACGCTGGTGGCAACGCTGGTGGTAACGCTGGTGGTTCGCCGGCTGTGACGCCAGCTCCTGTGTCGTCAAAGCCTGCGGTGGTTGCTCCGGAGGCTTCGGCTCCGTCGCCGACGACGAAGAAGCCGGCTGCTGCTCCTGCTCCTGCCCCTGCTCCTGCTCCTGCCCCTGCTCCTGCGCCGGCGCCTGCTCCGGCTGCGAGCAAGTCGAACTGCAAGCGTCGCCAGCGCAAACTGTAAGC
>JAADVT010000360.1:0-30564 GCA_023335895.1 Pythium rishiriense
CCAGCAGCAGCAGCAGGAGCAGAAGCCCGCGCCGGAGAAGAAGGGCGGCAAGGCCCAGGAGCAGAAGCAGGCGGCGCCGGCGCCGGCCCCGGCCAAGGAGGACAACAAGAAGGGCGGCAAGAAGGGCGGCAAGAAGTAAAACCCGAGCCCTTTGAGTCCACGCCAGGCCACATCATTAGGATCCGTGCCTGCCACGCTGTTCAATCTCTCAAAAATATGAAATAAACCACATTCTTGACATGCACAAAGTCGGCTTTCTATGCTTTCGTATCATTCTTGATGCCATTGTTCAAGATGAATATGTAGCAGTGGCGTAGCGGCAGTCAAGTTCTTTTAGGAAGAAAGAAGTTTGAGGATGTGGGTTCGCCATACTGTAGTTGCACTTGTGTCTTTGCTGAGTCGCCATCGTGACTTAGAAGGCGACGATACCAAAGCATACTGGCCTATCAAACTCCATGGGAGCACAGAGCCATGAAAACAAACAGAAGCCGAGTTGTATATCAAGAATTGTGGTTTAGTTCATATTTTTGAGAGATGGAACAGCGTGGCAGGCACGGATCCTAATGATGTGGCCTGGCGTGGCGCCGAAGGGACTCGGGTTTTACTTCTTGCCGCCCTTCTTGCCGCCCTTCTTGTTGTCCTCCTTGGCTGGGGCTGGCGCCGGAGCAGCCTGCTTCTGCTCCTGGGCCTTGCCACCCTTCTTCTCCGGCGCGGGCTTCTGCTCCTGCTGGGCCGGGGCGGCCTGCTGCTGCTTCTTGTCCTGCTTCTTGCCCATGGTGGTTGGAGGTGGTTGGAGGCTTGGGTTGGTGACTTGTGACTCGCTTGGAGAAAGTGGAAGTGAGTCCTAGGAGGCAGGAGCGCGAGATACGACCGATCGGGGCGACAGAGGAAACGGAGAGACTTGGAACCATGACAGGATCGCATCCGTTTTCTTCAGTTTCTATTCTTCTGGTGCTTGTACCAACTTGGTATTGCTAATCTTGACCATGCACACCATCCCACACGGACAGGACATCAGTGCACCTCCAACGCAAGAGAAGTCTTGAAGGATTTTGGATCGGGCATGAGATCCCACAGTGTGAGACTTGGCTGGGCATGGTCACGACCGCGAGGACTGGCGCAGAGACTGAGGCAGCTTGGGTTTGTGGAAAAAGAGCGGAGGCGGCAGCTCCGCCTCCAAAAATGGATGTGGGGGCTGCTCCCATCTTGACCGTGAAAAGCGCTGAGTCGTTGGCTCCTCGTAGCTCACACGGATGCGATCGCGCCGCCTGTGGGGCGTCTCCTTCCGTTGCCTGGGACTTGAGCCCGCTCCGATCTGCAAGCGGTCCAACTCGTCCACGACACGAAGCCGGGGTGAGGCGTTGAATCGACTACTCGTCGGAGTCGCGCCACCGCCACGGATCAGGATCGGCTTTGGCTGGACGCGGTGGTGACTCTGCTTGTCATCGTCGGGGTCTTCGCACTGCACAGCAGCGTCACGCAACTCCTCGTGCTTGGGCACGGCAGACGATAGGTCCTGGAGCTTCAGCGGTCCGTTGATCTTCTCGTCCGGTGTCTCCGGCACGCTGGTCCTAAAAGGGGCCGCGCTGTCGCTGAAAGGTTCCATCAGTGCCTTCTCTTCCTCTCGGGACGCCACTGAGCTTGGCGACATCGCGACCGGCGACGTCAACCGGACCGAGTTGCCGCCGAGCGCGAGATGCGGGGCGAGCGCACGCCCCAGACACGCGAGCGTCACAGTGCCTCGGATGCAGCCGCGTGGGGCGTGCTGGTGGTCGACGAGTGGCCACGTCGTCTCGACGCTCGCCCACTCACTCACACGGGGCGTCGTCGCGAGTGCGAGGTGCGGCAGCTCGAGGCGCACGCACGCAAAAGCCACGAGCCGCGCGCGCTGGGCCTCGCGCTCGAGCACGAGCAGCACGAGCGCGGCGTCGGCGTCGGCCTCGATGTCGTGCGCGAGCCGCTGGGCATCGCACTCGAACAAACACGACTGCGCGACGGGATCCTCGTCGTCTCGGGCGGCCAGCGCCACGACGCCGTGGGCGTGCCGCTCCAGCGTGCTTGTCTCGAAAAGCACGATGTCGAACCGCAGCAACTGGAACGCGAGCACAAACGGCGACGACCCCGTCGCGAGCGGACCTCCGGGCGGCGGCTGGAAGGACAGCGCGTGGACCGCCACTTGGAGCGAGAACAGCGACGCCGTCGCCGCGCGAGGCGACTCGTGGTCGTCCATGGAGGGAGCGAGCGAGGGACGGACGGACGGCCGTTCCAAAGGTGGTGTAAATAAGTAATCAGTTCTATTCATACCGGCTAGGTCCGTGGCGTGGGCGTGAGGTAGCTCTCGCCGTACTCGTGGACGAGAAAGTCGACCGGGTCGGCGACCGTGTCAAAGGCCATGCCGTTGAGCTCCACTTGGGCGTACGGCGCAAACTTGTCGCGCGGGATGCGCCGGTCGTTCTCCATTTTTTCGACAAACCACCGGTCGCCCGCTCCCTCGGGGCTCATGGCGTACAGGTCCACGTACGGCACCTTGTGCTTGCGGGTCGAGGTCATGGTCGGGTCGTACAGCACGGGCGCGAGCGGGTGCGTGGGCGCGACGCACACGCGCCACACGCCCTGGTGGAACAGGTGGTACCCGAGCGCGCGGAGCGCCTCGCGGAGCGTCGCGAGCGAAAAGTTGGCGTGGCACACGTACCCGACGTCGGCGTCCTCGGTGAACGGGATGGTCGCGCCCGTGCGCACGGCGCCCAGCAGCGTGCCGAACAGCACGGCCGGGCGCCCGCCGACGCGCGCGATCTCGCTGTACACGTCGACCAGCAGCATGTGGAGCGCGCTCGCAAAGCACGGCCGGGCGCCCGCGGCCACGGAAAGCAGGTCCATGCGGTCCGGTGTGGCGCAGTGCGGCTCGTCCTTGCGGCCCGTGACGGGCAGGCAGTAGTCCCAGCCGCTGTAGGCGCCACGGAACTCGTTGCAGAGCGTGGCGTGGGAGCCGTTGAAAATGGGCGGCTGCGGCACGGTCGCGCGCTGGGCCGTGCGGAGCGCGTCGTAAAAGGCGTGGTGCGACGGGTACGCGACGCTCGCGGCGTCGAGCGGGCGCGCCACGCACGCCGCGGGGTCCGCGTGGCGCGCGAGCTCGGCCTGGACGGACGGCGGCGTCGGCAGCCGCAGCGGCTCGACCACGCGCACGCGGCGGTCGGTCCAGAGCGCCGACTGGCACGCGGCCTGCTGGAGCACGCCGAAGTCGGCGCGCAGCGACGCGACGCCAAGCCACGCGAGCTGGAGCGCGAGCAGCGCCGCGACGGCGCGGCGCCAGTGGGGCAGCAGCAGCAGCAGCAGCGGAGAGGACGCGAGCGACCAGGAGGAGGACGCGCGGCGGGTCTTGTGCGGGGGCAGGCGGTCGTCGAGGGGGAGCGGCGGTGCCATGGCGGGCGGTCAGTTGAGAGAATGGCGGAGGATTGTGGGTGGGTTGGCGGAGGAGGAGGAGGAGGAGGGGGGAGGGAATCGGAACCCACGTTGAATCCTCAAGCAGGTGGGTCTCTTTGGTTCAGCGTGACGTGGAGGAGGGAGAGGAGGGAGAGAGCGGGTGAAGGTCCAGACAGTGCCAACACGAGAGGCGCCAGAGAAGGCCGCCGCCCTGTCTGCGCGCCTCACGTCAGACAAGCAAATGGTGGGCTCATGTACTGATTTAGCGATTTCAGAGCCTGCGACAGGACCCATGAATCTGTGTTCTTGTGCTCCAAATCAGAAGGAAGAGTTCCTATATTACAGTAGCTAAATGAAGTAGAGCGACACAGATCAGTGCACCGATCTGATTGGATAGTCACGCTAGTGGCTGGTCTCAGCAGTCGCGGACACACTGAACAACCCAACGATGGATACATCAAACCTACTAATATGGAGGTTTAATCGCCTTCTCTGTGTTAAACCTGGCAAACAACGGTTTTAATGGTTCTTTCGTATTTAGCCCAATCACCATCGGGAACTCCCTGGAAGCGTCCTCCCAAAAGCTTCCGACGCTCTCCGCTGCGCCATGAAGCCATCCTCTTCCTCCTCCTCCTCCTCCTCCTCCACGTCCTCCTCCTCCTTCCTGCGCTCCTCCTCCCTAGGCCGCCGCCACACGCTCCTCTCCTCCGACCGCGTGCTGCGCCTCCTGCTCGTCGCGCTCGTTCTCCTGGGCTCGGGTTCGCTCCTCCTCTCCTCGCTGCGGCTCCGCTGCCAGCGCCATGGCGCCACTTCCTCCTCTCCTGCGTCCGCCAGGCGCCTGCCCGGGCAGCCTCCATTCCCCTCCTCCTCCTCCTCCTTCTCCTCGTGCTCGCCGACGCTGATCGACCCTCGCGCGCTCACGTACTCGCCACCGCACAAGTTCGTCTCGCTCCTCCAGGCCGAGTCACCCCAGCCGCGCTTCCCGCCGCCGGCGCTCGTGCGCAAGCACCGCCATCTCTGTGCGCCGGACCCGCGCGACCGCGAGTGGTCCTTCTGCCTGCCCATCACGGCGCGCCACGACCTGCCGTACTGCCACGCCGCCGACCGCATGGACCTCCTCGTGCCCCAGACCCCCCAGACGCTGTGCTACGCGAGCGTGCTCCACCTGCTCCTCGTCGACGTCTACGACGAGCTCGCGCGCCACGACGCCCAGCCGGCGCTGCTCTTCGGCTCGATGCTCGGCGCCGTGCGCAACGCCTCGCTCATCGCGTTCACCGAGGACGCCGACATCGGGTACGTGCTGTCGCCCCAGCTCCGCATGCGCCGCGTCCAGGAGGCGCTCCGCGCCAAAGGGTACCATCTCTTCCGCCAGGGCGTGCTGCGCGTCTGCGTGGCGCCCAACCACCCGCTCGCCGGCAACCTCTACGACCCGCGCCGCGACTCGCTCCACCGCGCGCGCCACGTGCCGTACGTCGACCTCTACAAGATGCGGCTCGCCGACAACCGCCGCGAGTGGGAAGTCGAGGAGACCCGCAAGAACCGGCCCGTGCCGCGCGACAAGTTTGAGCCGTACAGCCAAGTCACGGTCAACGGCATGCCCTTCGACACGCTCGCCGACCCGCACGACTTCTTGGCCTACGAGTACGGCGCGCGCTGGCGCACGCCGCTGCGCCGCGGCGCGTACCACCCGGACGACGGCAGCCAGGACGAGCAGCTGCCCGAGGCCGCGCGGCCGCCACGCGACGTGTTCCGTGAGGAGTTGGAGTTGGCCGACGGCGAATACGACTCGGCCGTGGACTATGAGGATGACATGCCCGAGATCGGCGACGTCGAGACCGGCGGCAGCCAGAATTTGCGTTTGGCACACGAAGAAGAGAACGGTGGCCAAGAAGAAGAAGGGGGAGGAGAAGGAAAAGGAGAAGGAGTAGGAGAAGGAGAAGGAGAAGGAGAAAGGAACGACGGAGCTGGGAATTTCCTGTGAAATGTATCGACGACGCTCGAGGAAGCTAAAGTGGCTGCATCCCCGTCCACTCTTGAAGGCTCGCCCGAGTCGTCGTGCGTTTTCAGGTTTCAGGAGCGCGAGGCAGTTCTTTTTTCGGGCTGTAGAGCGCTGTGGCGTTGCCTGAACCAACTTGCCACATCTCCCCTGAGCAGTGAGCCAGTTTGCCACAGCAGCGAGATGAAGACCTCGATTTTGCTAGCGCCGCCCCGGTCCCAGCGTTTTTGGACTGACGCTTCCAACTCCACCTGAGTCACGACCGCGACGCTCATTCAATAGAGAAAAAAAATTGGAACCAGACTTCTTCCACTCAAATACACACATGTACACTAATCCATCCACTTTGTGGACAATGCCTTCTATTGGCCATCTTCATCGGCCGTCGGCTGGTTCGTCTTCTTCCGTTTCTTCCTGACCAGTGGGTTGTCGGGGTCGTCGTCAAGAAAGCCCTCCATGAAGTTGAATCCGTTGAGTTTTTTCTGCTCGCGCGCGATGGGCGTGCGAAAGTCCTCGCCGTACTCGTCCACCAAAAAATCCACGGGGTCGGCGAACGTGTCGAACGCCATGCCGTTGATCTCGACGGTCGAGAACGGTCTCACTTTGTCGTCGGGCAGCAGCCGGTCGTCACGGGTGGCGAACAGGTCCCAGAACGTGCCGTCGCTGTACTCGACGGGCCGCATCTCGTACAGGTCGACGTACGGCACCTTGTAGTTGCGCGTGAGCCCCTTCTCGGGCGTGAACAGCACGCGCGCGAGCGGGTGGGTCGGCGCCACGCACACGCGCCAGAGCCGCGTGTAGTAAAACATGTGGAACCCTTTCCGCCAGAGCCGCCCCTTGAGCGCGTTCAGATCGTCGGGCGCGAGTGGCTCGTGCGCGATGTCGGCGTCCTCGGTGAACGGGATCATCGACGCGTTGCGCACGGCGCCCAGCAGCGTGCCGTACGCGACGAGCGGCGTGGCGCCGAGCGCGCGGAGCTCGTCAAACACGTCGACAAACAGCATGTGGAGCACGCTCGCGTAGCAAAAGTCGGTCGCGTTGGCCACGAGCAGGTCCATGCGGTCGGCGCGCGCGCAGAACGGCTCGTCCGTGCGCCCGCCGATCGGCAGGCAGTACCCGAAGCGGCTCTGGTGGCGCACGCCGGGCTCGCACAGCACCTGGAACTCGCCGCGGAACTCGGGCGGCGTCGGCGGTCCGCGGCGCGCGAGCAGATCGTAAAAGCGGTGGCGCGCGCGCCCGCCGGCCTCGAGGTCGACCACACCCGGTGAGCACGACGAGGACGACGCCAAGGCGTCGGCGTCGGCGTCGCGGGGCTGGCGCGTTACGGCCCCACCTAAGAGCCCGTCGAGCCACGATCGGCCGTTGTGACGTCCGGATGGATCGGTTGGAGTGGCGTCGCCGGATGCGCAGTACGCGATGGCGAGCGACTCGACCGTCACGTCCAAGACCACGAGCGCCACGAGCAGCGCCGCGAGAAGCCGCAGCAGCGCGCCCGGCGCCGCCCACGCGACGACGCGGTCACCACCGCCGTGGGGGGCGTCCGACGCGAGACGCTTGCTGCGGAGGAGCCTCCGCTGGTCTTTGGCGGAGGAGGAGGAGCCCGCGGGGGTCGACGGGGGCGGGGGACGGCGGCTCGTGACGCGCGACGGCACGTCGGGCGGCTCGCCGCGCTCGAGCGCGAGCAGGCGGCGCGCGCGCGGAGAGACCGGGAGGAGGTCGGCGTCCTCCATCGTTTGCTCCGCGGGGGAGCGTCCAGAGCAGCGTCCGGAGGAGCGGAGAGGAGGAGGAGGTGGACCGGCACAGGGGAACGCCAAGCTGAAGTTTCCCGGCCAAAGAGGCGTGTTTGGGCTCAGCTGATCTGATTCTTCTCCATTTAACGACTCAGACTCAGCTCAAAGAAGTACGTATTAAGTTCGATTTACCTGGTGATGATTGGCATGCGACGTGGTGCACACGGCGGAAGCTTCTTGGCCTGCTCTGCGCGCTGCCGGCTATTAAATCATCGTCACGACCGAAAGGATACGCATGGGACCCTGGCGGGTTGCCGATCCCCGTTTTTAGGCCCTTGCTGGGGGGGGGGGAGGTTCTGCCTGTCCCGATGGCTGCTCGTTGTCGCTGCATTGCCCCTCGAGGTCTCTCCTGGACCCACACCTCCACCTCGGTTCCGTCTTCCGTCCTTTCCTCCTCATGGGCTCGCGCGTGCGGCTGCTCGGCTCCAGCGACTCGTGGTGGCGCTCGCCGTCGCGCTCGGCGTACTACCGCCGCGAGAGCATTGACCAGGCGCTGGACGCGATCAACGCGCGGACCGCCTCGCCGGCCGAGCCCTCGTGGGCGTCGCGCGTGTGCCGCCCGGCGCCGCTCGTGCTCATCGCGCTGGTGCTCGCTGGCGGCATCACGGCGGTCTACTTTACGCACCACGCCATCGTGTCCAACGCCGAGGAGTTGCACAACTACATCACCGGGGTCGTGCTCGACAGCTCGCGGATCGTGGCCGACCGCATCCACGACGTCGTGCTCAACTCGACCGACTCGATCTACACGCCGTTCGAGCCCGTCCACCAAGACAACACCACAGCAGCGACAGATAATACAACAGTGGCCTGATATAATAGCGATGAAACTACTACTCCCTACGGGTCGTGTCTAAAAGTGCTCCTTGTAGATCTTGAAGAGCGTGAGCGAGAGCCCGAGCACGCCGACGCACACGCCCGTGCCCAGCATGAGCAGCGGACCGAAGTGGCGGCGGTCAACGATCGGGTGTGGCGACTGGAGCATGAAAAAGAGCGACGGCATGATGAAAATGAGCAGCGAGCCCGAGACCGAGCCGACGATCGAGAGCGGGATCTTGACCGTCGGCACGAAGATGCTGCAGAGCAGGATGAGCAGCTGGCTCACGAGCGTGACGGCCGCAAACTCGCGCCAGGTCGCGGCGCTGCTGGGCGTCTGGACGCCGTTGTTTTTGTAGCGCAGCACGACCGAGAGCAAGCACGAACGGAAGGGCCACATCGCGATCGGCGTCGTGAGCAACAGCGCCACGCCCATGCAGAACCGCCCGACGAGCAGCGGGATCTGGATCGCGCGGTTCTGGGCAACGTACTCGGGCGAGAAATTGAGCAGGATGTTGTCCTTGGTCGCGTCGCCAAACTGGAGGTACCCACAGAGCCCGATGAGTTCGTACAGCACAAAGGCAATGCCGATGGCGCCAAACACGGCGCGGTCCATACGCGAGATCGAGCGGTTGCGCAGCTCGTCGTACACAGGGAGAGCCGTGTTGTGGCAGGCGAACGCCGCGATGAGCAACGTGACCGTGTACACGCTGCCCGGCTCGAAACGCACGGCCTGGACGCGGGAGAAGTCGATGGCATGGACCGTCGGGTTGTTGACCACGACGAGGAACGCGACAAACACGAACGCCACGACGTACGTGATCGAAAGCACGGCCAGCACCGACGAGAAGCGTAGTCGTCCGAGCCGGCGCGTGAGTGAGAGCGGCAAGATCACAAAGCCCATGCACGCGCACGTGACCATCCACTTGTCGCTATCGCTGACGCCCAGCACGACGCTAAAGAGATCGGTGATGAACATGAAGTAGCTCACGAGCGTGCCAAAGCCGCCAAAGATGAACGTGAACTCGGCGAGCCGCGTGCCGAACGCGCCCATCGTGAAGTGGCCCAGCGACTCGTACGTACGCGCGCAGTAGACGCCGGCGCGGTCGCTCGCGGTGAGAAGCAGGTACACCGAGTAGCGCGTGATCAGCGCGATCGCGAGCATGACGGCGTTGCCCAGCAGCCAGCCGCTCGACGCGAGCGCAAAGGGCACAGCGAGCGTACCCGAGCCGAGGATCGTGTTGGTGAGCGTGAACATGGAGCCCCAGACCGTCGCGGTCGCGTGCTGCTGGTCGTGCAGCTTGCTGAGCGCGAGGGCCTTGCGCTGCGCCGGCGAGAGCTTGTCGTCGGCGCTGGCCTCGAGGTCCACGTCGAGCATGGTGTCGAGCTCGACCGCGCCGCCGTCGAGCAGCCGCGAGGTCTCGTTCTTGGCGAGCGCGCGCGGGCTCGGCAGGTACTCGCCCATGGACACGGGATCGCAGCTGCATTGGTGCTTGAGCACGTCGAGAATGTCCTGCGACGCGTGCGCGACCGGCTCATCGGCGCCACCGTGGACCGTGCACGGCTTGGAGGTTCCCATGGCGAGGGAGATGAGAACGACCGAGGGGTGTGGTCGGTGGGCCGGCGCTGGAAAGGGAAAGTGAACTGCCGGCGCCGCCGCCGAGGCAGGAGGACGTCAAAGTCTCTGATTGCGTCCGAGGGGCCGCGCACACGCAGCGGATGATGGCGGCCGCGCGTCGTGATTGGCTACCGCCCCCTCACCCTCCGACGAAAAGAAAATAGTCGAAAAGCGACATGCCCAAGCGGGCGCTCGCCATGAATACACCACACCGTGCCTCCCGTACGTGGCACCGATGGCCGAGACTGCCATGCTGCCATGGTACACGAGAGCAGAACATGCCGCCGGCGCTGGTGATCCCATGCCGCCGGCGCGCGGACGGGGGGCCATGAACAGAGCCCTTCGCTCGTGATCTCCAGCAGGTCCATCCGTTGAAGCGGTCGGTCATTCTATTTTATCCAATCATCAAAAATTCGAACTCTTGCCAGCCAATCAAATCACTACATTGGTATGCGCTGGAGGGCATTGAAGTTATCGTTGATTGGATAAAATAGAGTAAAAGACGTGATGAGGTAATCAGGGACGTCTGCGACGTGTGAGAGCTGGAGTCATGGCTTCTCTTTTTGCGGGGTGAGAAAGGCAGTCAGTCTCTTCGTTCGGAAGAATCTCGAGCAGAGGGACTCAATTGATTGTCTGGGGTTGAGCATGTGTTGCGCCCGGGACCGATCCTGGTTGCTACTGCCTTGGGCGTTTCAATAAATCCTCTCAGAGAGCGATGGTTACGCGACGAACGGCACGGCGAGGCGCGTGGGACAAAGGGAGGGCGGAGGCGTCGGACGCGGCGGTCTCTCGGCCCTCGCTGCTGTGAGGCGCTTGTATCGGTGGGTGCGATGGGTTGCTTGCTGTTGCTAGATGTGTCGATTCAGTCGCCGCTGTGTGAGAGATGACGGGAGGCGCCGACGCCGGCACTGACACCCTGGGATCGCTGCCTCGTCGACTATGAGTCACGGTGGGGGCCTGTGGGGCTGACGAAGTAGCAATAAATTCGGACAAATTCAGCTTGACTTGGACGACCTTGCGAGGCCGCTTGGTCGTCGTCGTCGAGTGTGGCTGTTGTGTGGTTGGAGGTGTTGTGTCGCGTGCTTGCTGGGACAGAGCAAGCGCCGGTGCGGACTCGCGTCGCGCGTCGGCTTGATCCTGCCTTCTAGGAGGGCTCCATGCAGCCGCATTTGGCGTCGCACGTCGTTCGTGGGCTCGCTGCTGCTGCCGAATGTGATCCACTTCGTTGTCCCCGGGTACCCCCATGCGCCCGCGATCATAATGCCACGAGTGTGAGGATTTCCCATTGCGCACACCAGATAGAAGCTCATTCTCCATCTCGTCGTGCTGGAGCGCGATCGTATATTCCTCGATCGCGTGGTGGAACTGGCCTTCCGAGTTGTAACACCCAGCCCTGCACGCGTATCCCAAGAGAGGTCACGATGAGACCGTCATGAGCGCATGGCAAAGCGCTTACCTCGCGTAACGGGCCATGACGTGGTGCGGGTTCAACTCCAAGACGCACGAAAAGTCGGCATGTGCATCGTCCACTCGCCCGCCTTTAAACATCGCCATGCCCCGCGAAAACCGCGCGTGGATGTCGTCAGGCCGTGCCTCAAGAATCGCCGTAAAGTCGGCGACCGCGCGATCCCACAGTTTGGCCTTCATGTAGGCATGGCCGCGGACCGCACGCGTGTGGAGACATGTTGGCTCGATCTGGAGAAGCGCGTCGGATTCACGGATTAGAGTCAGGAGCTCGTCTCGTTTGAGCGCGGTAGACGCGCGCCTTGGCGCCGAGTGTGTCTGCGTCGCAGTGTACACGGCCGTGGAGGCAGACGCAAAGGGCATAGCGCCGAGGCTCCCGTACTCGGACAGCCGCGTCCGCTTTATTGCACGAATCAGCCACAGTGCTTCGAAGGCTTTCCCATGCCATAATGGGAAAGCGGCAGCGCAATTAATAGGCGATGAAGAATAGACCCGCACTCGCCCGCATGGAAATTTCTCCTCTGCGACTGTAGGACGAGTCACGTCTCAGCAACGATGCGAATCTCCCGCTGCGATGAGTGGTCATCAAGGTCTTGGCACGTGGTCGCTTTCGCATCCACAGAAACCTTGGCGATGGACGGTGGTTCTTCGTTGCATATGACTGTCTGGACACCTGCGATCGTGAACAAGCTCTTCGGCGAAAGTTCTGCCTCGCACGCAAGTGGACAAGGTTACCAGTACTCACTTGAGACGTCGAACTGCGGCCGCACTCGCCAATGGCGCGAGAGAGAAGATTTAATGGGATCGCGCTCGATTCCAGGTCTTTCTCCACCAATGATTTACAAAAGGTCACGCAGCATCCCATGCATCGAGCAACCAGTGGCTTGATGGTTGCGCACGTCATGTTGCTCCCGTTACTGCTGCTTGGTGTCTTGGAGTACGCTGCTCGACGACTACGATTATCTCCCGCCTAGTCGTTGAATTTCCGCCGGTTGCCTGTCCTCAGTTCGCAATTTTGCATCATATCATCACGCCAAGCCACCCGATCACGATGAAGTTCATCGCTTTCTTCGCTCTGATCTGCCTTTCGCTCATCCAAACTCCAGCCTCGTTTGCTCAAGTCACCCTGGATACACAGGACCAGTTGTCTCCTGTGACGCAGGCAGAGGCAACCCAAGTCCAGCCTACGTTGAGGGGTCCTATCGCTTTTGCTGCCGTGACGCCCGCGTCCGCGTCTACGCCAATTTTGGATCCCTCTGCGAGTGTCCCAGTCGGGTCGGAGCTGTCACTCCCGGATCCGCTAACCGCGCAAGAAGCACCCCCACAGGTTGCTATGGAGTTCCCTTCTGCAAGCACAGACGAAGGCAACGCAGACCCAGAGACTGGGTTTGAATCGGAGACCCCAACCGACGATCCTGACTGGGGCTCTGCGTCGGGTTCAGATTGGGATTCCGACTCCGGATCGGGAAGCATGGATAATGGCACGGTGTCATTCCCGTACGGAAATCCGCTCCCCGGATCCGCAGTAACTCGAGCTCGACCGAGCAATTTCCAGTCGCTTGTTCTTGTTGCGCTTGTCTTGTCTCTCGCTTTCTAACCGTACATAATCCAAAACTACCAAATCTATGAGATGGAAAAGCCGACGGACTGTGGGGATTCAGTTTTCTGTTGGATATTAGAGGGTAGGAAATGTAATGGAAGCGCAAAACACGAGCTGTGGGAAAGGATCTTCAGCACGCACCCACGACTTCGCTGCATCAGAGGAGACACTGGCACACCACTGCACATCTAACTGTACAGGTCCTCCTCATCGTCCTCAGCAGGCGCGGCGGTACCAGCAGGGCCACTTCCACCGGCGAAGTTGTTGCGCTGCGGGAACGAGAAGTTCGAAAGCGAGGTACCGCCGGCAGTCACGTGGGATCGAGCCTGCTGCAGCGTCTGTGCGAACGTCGAGTACTGAGCAAGGTCACGGTCGCTCACCGAGCGACGAGCGTTGCGAACGGCCTCCTCGAAGTGGCGGGGCGTGATCTCCGGGACCGGATCGTCTTCTTCAATGTCCTCCATGTCCTCACCAGCCTCGGCACGGAGACGATCACGCTCCATGTCACGCTGAATGCTTTCACGAATGGCAAGCTTGGCGGCACGCTGACAAATCTCAGTCAGATCGGCACCACTGAACTTGTCCGTCACCTGAGCCAAGTAGTTGAGGTCAACTTCCTTCGAGACTGGGCTCTTGCGCAGAACGGACGAAAGGATGCTCAGACGCGACTCGAAGTCAGGCATGGGGATGAAGATCAGCTGATCCAAGCGACCAGGGCGCATGAGAGCGGGATCGATGATATCCGGTCGGTTCGTTGCGCCGATGATGAACACGTTCTTCTTCACACCCATACCGTCCATCTCCGTCAGCAACTGGTTCATCACACGGTCGCCAGCACCACCAGCATCGCCAGAGCTGCTACCACGCTGCTGCGCAATCGAATCCAGCTCATCGAAGAAGAGCACACAGGGCGCCGCGGCACGAGCCTTGTCGAAGACTTCACGAACGTTGGCCTCCGACTCACCGAACCACATCGTCAAAAGCTCGGGGCCCTTGATCGAGATGAAGTTGGCCTGGCACTCGTTGGCGACAGCCTTGGCAAGCAGCGTCTTACCACAACCGGGCGGGCCGTAAAATAGCACACCCTTCGACGGGCTGAGACCGTACTTCTCGAACTTCTCCGGGTGCTCAACCGGGTACTGAACAAGCTCCTTAAGTTCGCGCTTCACGGACTCGAGGCCACCAATGTCCTTCCAGCTCACAGTCGGCACTTCAACCGTCGTCTCACGAAGCGACGACGGGTTCGACACACCAAGAGCGTATTTGAAATGGGCCTGAGTAACCTGCATCGCGTCCAAGATCTCAGCCTCAATCGACTCGTCCTCGATATCGATCACATCCATCTTCTCGCGAATGCACTGGAGAGCAGCCTCCGTACAAAGCGCAGCCATATCAGCACCAACGAAACCCTGCGTGTCGCGCGCGACCATCTCAGGGTCCACGTCGTCTGCGAGCTTCATGTTACGCGTGTGGATACGGAAGATCTCGAGACGGCCGTTTTCGTCCGGCACGCCAATATCGATTTCACGATCAAAACGGCCGAAACGACGGAGCGCAGGGTCCATGCTGTTGGGTCGGTTAGTCGCGCCGATAACCACGACACTCGAACGCTGCTTCAGGCCGTCCATCAACGTCAACAGTTGGGACACAATGCGGCGCTCCACCTCACCGTTCGTCTTCTCGCGCTTAGGAGCAATCGAATCGATTTCATCAATGAAGATGATAGCAGGCGCGTTCTTCTCAGCTTCTTCAAACGCCTTGCGCAAGTTCGACTCCGACTCACCAGCCATCTTGGACATAATCTCCGGGCCGTTGATGAGGAAGAAAAACGCACCGGTCTCGTTGGCAACAGCACGAGCAATGAGCGTCTTACCCGAGCCAGGCGGGCCGTAGAGCAACACTCCACGCGGGGGCTTGACACCAAGCGTCTTGAAAAGCGTCGGGTGACGCAGCGGCAGCTCAATCATTTCGCGGATCTGCGCCATCTGACGACGGCAACCACCAATGTCGTCGTAGCCGATGTCATCCATCTTCTCCTCGTCTTCACGGCGCACGGGCTCACCCTCGCAGTGGATGATTGTGTCCGGCGCGACGATACAGTAAGGAGCGGGTTCACACTCCACGACCTTGAACTCGACGGGGTGCATGGCCTGGCGCACAAGGAAGAGGTCTCCCTTCTTGACCGGGCGATAGGCCTCTACAAAGTACGGCTTGAGATACACATCGAACAGGTTGCCCGTGACGCCCTCGATCGTATCGTCCACAGGGAGCACGTGGATGCGCTTGCCGTACGGCACGTCGCCGCACGTCGTGATCGTCACAACATCGCCGAGACGGACGCGAAGGTTCTTACGCACGACCTTGTTCATGCGCACATTCGCATCATCGACGGTCTCGTCCTGAAGCACGACACAGACCGTATCGCGGCCCTTCTTGCCCTTGATGAGCACCGTGTCGCCACGGAAGAGCTGGAGCTCCTCCATCTTGCTCATGCTGAGCGCAATGACCGAGTTGTCATCATTCGTGGCCTCGTCCACAATCAAGCGGTTTGGCGCACGCTTGCGGTCCATGATCGCCGTGTTGAATTCCTCCTTCTTGCTCATTGTCGTCTGGGATTCCGTGGGCTTCTTTCTAGGAATTCGCAGCCAGACACACAAACAACACAACGTCAGCTCCCACGTGATTCATTGCCTTGCTTGTGCGCTGTAGCCTGCACGTATGCTCCCTCCGCTGCGTTCCAATCGCTCTCTCCCATACAATGTCAAGAGGCATCTATCACCCATGGGTGGGTGGAATTCGACGCCGTTGGCATGCGTAGACCAGGGAGATCGCGACTAGAATGACATGAACAGGAGCACCACGCAGCGCCACACACAATGGACATCGTGTCCACGCTTGCACACACACAGCGCGAGCGAGAAGCGCAACATACCTCACTAAGTTTCCCTTCCGTTGGTGTTCTCCTTGGTTCCCTCAGTCCTCTCCCCCTAGGCGGAAAATGCAGAAGTGGAAGATATTGGTAATCTATCTCGGCTCCCTGCGCGTAATTTTCCAGGGTCTGGGTTGGGTTGGGTTGGGCGATCGACAACGGGAAGGAAACCATCGAGAATATTCCGCGTAAAGAACGCAATATTTCAGAGATCTTGGGGAAACTATTTGGGCCACTTCAAATGCATCCCGTTCTTCTAAAACCGGGTGAGGGATGACGTGGAAGAAGTGGAAGAGAGTGCGCTTGGTCAATTATGTTAATTCAATACTATGTCATCACCAAATCAAAGACCAGCACTCACGACCGTTAGGCAAGTGTTTGCGAGGAGCTCAATCGAGTCCCAACGGAGAGATATCGAAAACGGCTCGATTGATATACAGATTCTGTCACGACGCACAAAAAAAGAAGGGTGCGGCGTCCGCGGGGTCTACATCAGGGAGCGGACGAGAGGAAGAGCGTCGCCCTCTAGTTGCGGCGCTTGGCCTTGCACTTGGAGCTCGTGGCCGCGGGCGTGGCCGGCGACGGGGTCGCCGATTTCGGAGCCGTAGTGGCCGGCGCAACCGTGGGCGTCGCGGAAGCAGGCTTGGTCGTGGCGGGCGTCGCCGGCTTGGTCGTGGCCGGGGTGGACGGCTTGGTCGTGGCGGGGGCCGTAGTCGCGGCAGGCGTCGACGGCGCGGTCGTCGTAGCCGGGGTCGCCGGCGAAGGCACGTCAGGCGTGTTGGCCTCAGGGGCCGCAGCGCTGCCGCCCGAGGTGCTGCCGCCCGAGCCGCCGGTCGTCGAGACCTTGTTGTCGACCGTGACACCGTTGAACGAGAGAATGTCCTGGCCCGAGACCATCTTCGGCGCACTGCCATCGTTCGAGAGCGTGAGCAGACCAAAGTGGAGCTCGTAGCTGCTCGGCGACTGGGCGGACTTGTTGTCCGAGTACGACTTGGCGAGCGCGCCGTTGCCCGTGCTCGTGTAAAGCGTGATACCGCTGCTCTGGACAGCGATACCAAAGTTGTACCAGGTCTTGGTCGTGAAGTCGGCCTCCCACTGGACGCGCGACTCAGTGCGGAACTGGATCTTCATGGGCGAGGCCGTCGCGTCGACGAACACCTCCCACTGGTGCGACTCCGGGAAGAACACCTGCCACACGTACTTGTTCTTGAGCTCGGCGTTGGCCATGATGCTCGCGCGGAAGAAGGTCGTGGCGCCGCCGGCGACGTCCTGCACGAGTTCGGAGCGGCGGAAGTTGGTCTGGCCGCCGAAAATGGCCTTGTCGTCGACACCAATGTTGATCACACCCGTGTCGCCGTTGAACGCCGGCGAGCGGCCCGTGGCCTGGACCGTGACATAGTCGGCCGGGTTGCCCGTGCCCGACTGGCGCTGCTTGAAGATGTGCAGCTTGAACTTGTTCTCGAGAGTCGCGACCGTGATGTCCTGGCCGCGGCCGTCCCACGGGAGCGGCTTGCTCTGCGCCTCGACGGCGGCCGGCGCGAGCACGGCCAGCGCGGCGACCGAGAGCGTCGCGAGGATCTTGGAGAAGCCCATGGCGAGTGTTGGAGACTGGGTGGTTTCCGGAATGAGGCAGGGAGAGGCGTGGGCTGTGCACACCGCAAAAGCTGGCCCCCGCCCATTTCCGGGAGCTCCTGGCAGTTTGCCTGGAGGGAGAGTCAGCGGACGACTGGATTGACGGCGACAAGTGTCGGTTCGCGCAACCCAGCTGGAGGAGCCGTCCCGGCAGAAAGACGCCGTCGATTGTGCACCCTTTAATAAATTATTTCTATGAAATCAACCATCGATTTTTAGTTTAATTGTAGTATATCGTTATTTTGCAATATAACTGTATAAATACATATAAAGCATGGCCTCTTGGCGATGAGGTGCTGGACGGGCGGACTGACATCCGGAGGAGCGTCTGGGCGGAGCAGCTGGCATCGGAGCGGCGGACAACGCGACGGGAAAAGATGCGCGCCGAAACTCTGAGTCCGGCTCAGACTCCGATCCTGTCACGGAGCTCACCATGATGGGCGCGAGTGATCGGCCGGGATTGGATTGTGAGTATGGGACTCAGGTGCCCCCACCCATTTTCCTCCATCCTAGAGCGATGGATCTGCCCATTGCTCCACCACGATCTGTCCACTCGAAGTGCCCCTCCCTCGCGTACCCAGTGGATACCTCGGTTCCTCACCACACAAACATGAGCAGTGTCGCGCCGACCCATCAACGAGTTTTCGCGTGACGCCAACGCGACGATCTCTGTGGAGAGATCTGTGGTGAGAGGAGAGGCCATGGCCGCAGCTGCTGGACCTGCGCCAGTGTTTTGGGAACGTCCATGGATCCCTCGTGAGATGCGGCCTCCCTCGGGCCCCTCACATGTTGAAGTTGCGTCGACAGACTCCGATCTTCTCGAGGAGCTCGCCATGATGGGCGCGCACAAGATCTGCGAGTGTATTGCCAACTGTGTTTACAGTATGGAGCTCAGTGCCCCCCCCCCACCCTTTTCTCTCCATCCACTGAGCGTCCTTTGCTCCCACACGATCCGCACGGCTTGGCGTGCTCATCCCGGCTTGGCTAACGGATCCCACGCCCTCAGTCCCTCACCACGCAAACATGAGCTGCGTCCCCCCGGCCCATCGAAGAATTTTCTCCTGACGCCAACTCGACGATCTCTGTGGAAAGATCTGTGGTGAGTGGCGGAGCGCAGCTGCTGTACTTTGCTGTGCTGGGAATGCCCGCGCATCCCCCGTGAGACGCGGGCTCTAGAAGTTGTGACGACGATGGCGAGGCAAGAGGAATGCTCAGCGCCAAGCATATCCCCCACCCATTTCTCTTCCATCCTAAGAGCAATAGATCTGCCCATTGCTCTCACACAGTCTACACCGCTTGGCGTAGTCCTCAAAATTTGGCGGGCAACAAGCACGATCGACTGCGCTCCTCGTGGTGCCATGATGCCAGTGTGCTCCCATCAGTGCACGCGAGAATATGAAAAGCATCCGAGCCACCTCTGCAGCCGCCCTCCAATGCATGATGCCAAAGGCCTTCCCTTCACAACACTGCACCCGCTCGAGCGAGGCTCGTCGGCTGGACGACTCGAACGTGTGGTTGCACCATGAAAAATATCTACTTCTCTTGAAAACGACAGTCCCGGAACGTCTAAATACGTTGAATCCTCGGTCCCAAGCGGCGACGTCAACAGCTCTCGTTGTTCCTAAATTTGTTTGGCTCGAGTAATGCATTGAGAGACATTGCAGTCAGGCAGACCGTCGCCATATCCAGAGGTGCCCAAAAGCAATGGCTGGGGTACCCAGCTTATTGATGTACCACTAAACCTTCATAATTTGATGTACCCGCGAAATGGAAATGTAAGCGAGATGATACGACATCTATACAAAAGACAGTTGATCGACTTGATTCAGGATATTCCTCGCTAATCGAAATTTTTCGGGGGTAGTACCATATATGGCTGGAACGCAAATTTTGCAACACACACAAAGTATGCAACATCTGGTAAAAACCCATAACAATGACCCAATGTCACTATCCAAATGAACCAAGTGTATTGATTGTAGTTATCTGTATAAACCCCATAGAGGTTGAGCCTACACCACAACTTCCATGACAACATCGTTGTCGACTTCCACCACAGCCTCCCCCGGTGCTTCATTGGCATCGACGATCTCGTCCACTACCGACTCCGTAGGCTCGGCCACGCTGAAGTGGCAGGACGCGTCACGTGGTCCCACGGCGAGAATGCCGCATTTCACGAAGCCGTTGGGGATCGTCTGTGATGGCACGGACTCCCACGCTTCATACACCAGCTGAGCAATGAGCGCACGTCTTTGAACTATAGTTACCGGCAGCGGGTTGTCGATGTGGTAGGACAGGTACAGCCGTCGTAGTTGGTCCTTCAACACTTTCATCACAGCAACATCCATGGGCTGGCACACCCCAGTCAGCCCTGGTGGGATGTACTCGACCTGGGTGTGGCTGTCACGAAAGTGTTCCGTCACCGAGTCCATCTTGTGGACCCCATAACTGTCAATCAATAGCAGTCTGCAGTCGTCCAGATCGGGCCTCCAGACCTGTCCCATGCACACCACCATCAGTCATGAATTTTCGCGAGTAGGCCGTGTCGTCGTAGCCACCTGCGAAGCAGTGTGGCGGAAAATTTAGAGCCCCACTTACCTGATCGATTCACTCGTGCATGATTGACTCGTCCGTCCACGCGTTTTGCTGGACAGCACAAACAACGCGTTCGTCGTACTTTCTCACCTCGCAGGCGATCGTGCCGTTGGATGCCCCGCCGTACACCATAAACGGTCGTAGCTTGCGGCCAAGCGCCGACGCACCAAGGAACACCGAGACACGAAACGAGTTGGCGGACGCTGAACCAACGACGTCAACGTCACGGGTGCCGATGACGTCGATGGTTCTAGTTGGGGAGAGATCGATGACGACCGCAGTCTGA
Organism: Pythium rishiriense; assembly: GCA_023335895.1. Lineage (NCBI taxonomy): Eukaryota > Oomycota > Peronosporomycetes > Pythiales > Pythiaceae > Pythium > Pythium rishiriense. Next base: position 20,147 of record JAADVT010000360.1, read on the forward strand.
TCCATGTTGTACACGTGGGCTGGCTTGTCACTGTACATTGCCAACGATGACGTACTGGACGTGAGCTGCGAACGTGGCCGCCGACTCGAGCATCTTCTCCCGTGTCTTCTTGCCGCGGTGCGTGATGCGGCGGACGGATAGCCGGTTCTTTTCATAAGACGGTGGACGAATTGGATTTTGGCTGCCTCCGTCGCCCTCCGCGCGTACTCCTGGTCGAACTTTCCAATCATCACCAGCATACAATGAATCGTAACGCACATGGCCTTGTTCTTTCGCATATCTAAAAGCCATTTAAAGAGTCTATGGCATGTTAAAACCACACACCGTCACGACCAGATGACTCACTTACTGCTCAGAGAGATCTTGGCGCGCTGGCTTCCGTCCACGAGTCGCCGTCGAGATCGACTTGCCCTTCTTGCTCTTCGTCGCCGCAGCCTCCACCTCCGCTCGACGCTTGTTCCACCGATGGACAGTCGAGCGGTTGACCCCATACTCCTGGGCGACCGCAGCCATGGAGGCTCCACCACTCGCCGCTTGGACGGCACTGCACCGCTGGGCGTTGGTGGCTTGTGGCTTGGGCTTGGACTTGGCCATCGTGGACTGGTGGCCACGTGCTGGTGGTGCACAATTCGCGCGGGGAGGTATATTATATACTGGGGTTCATCCAATATCAGTATTAAGGGGGTATACTTTGGACGCAGATTTTACGAATGACAGAAATTTTTCTTACGAGTGTTGCATTATTTGCGTACATTCCAGTAAAGGGAGCTAGTTTGTACAGGGCACCAAAATCCTGTTTGTGTCGATACGGTTGGAAAGAATGCTTACGATTTCTTAGAAGAGGGGGACTTTTGACAAAAGGGGGACTTTTTCAGAAAAAATCGCCAAAAGGGGAATGATGGTGATAAAAGGGGTGGCTCACAGAAAATCAAGTTTGGCGCAGAAAGAGGTGTCAAAAGGGGATCCAACCACACAAATCGAACATGATTATATGTGCCTCAATTATGGTACCTCCTATTTATTGCCCTCGCTGCTCACGGACCACACTCTGCCGTCGTCCGAGAAAGACTCAAATGACGCACGAGGCAGAAAGGCGCGTGCGGGAGGAGCGTCCCTTGCTTGAGAAAGGGATGCTGTTCGGGAACCGAAAGGCATGCACCCGCTACATTCATGATCTCGCCCTGTCACAGGGCAAACGTGCCGTTGTTGACGCGACGGTCAAGGGCGGTCGTAACGTCACATACAAATGCTACAGCAGTCCGAAGTGCACATTCTACGTCAGGGCTCTAATGTCGCGCAGCGAGTCTGTTCACGGCTTTTTCATCAGCTCGTTTGTCCTCGAGCATCGAGGCTGCACAGGCACGACGAAGCCAACCACGAAGCAAGTGCAAGAGCTCACTGTAGCTAAGACAGCAGCGTGACCGCCAGAGCCCTCATGAAACAAGTCAAGGCTACGAACGCACTATCTATGCGCAAACGGATGATGTATCGTGTCAGAGACAACGTCGTGTTGGAAACGGTCGGTGACTATACACTCGAGTTCAAGAAAGTTGAGTCTCTCCTCGAGGAGTTCTGCTCCTTGAACCCAACAAGCACCTTCAAGTTCGAAACTGCACCGGCACACGAGGCGGAACCGGCATCCGGCAATGCTCCGGCGCACGAGACGGAACAGACAGCCGCCGTGACTCCCAAGCGTGAGTTCAAGCGGGCGTTTCTGTCCCATCCATTCGTGTCTAGACATCAAGCGCATGGTCCGGCGGTGTACGGCATCGACGGGGCGCACATGAAGCACCACGTTTACCGAGAAGTAATGCTCGTGCTCGTCGGACGGGACGGGAACAATGCCAACCAGCTCTCGCGATTGGGCTCTGTGGGGCCGAGGACGAAGCCAACTGCTCGTGGTTCCTCCACAGCTGCAAGGACCCAGGGATCGCTTTCGAGAATGTGCCGATTTTTTCAGATCGTGGGAGCGGTCTATGTGCCGGTATCCGGGCCACTGCCAGCGAAGCGCTGAGTCGATTCTGCACGCGTCATATTATTGACAACGTCAAAAGCAAATTCTCCGGGGAGTATCCCGTCGACATCGAGTCGCTTGTGTACCGTCTCCAGGCCGCAGATACCGAGGAAGAATTCAAGTCCGTTCTTTTCACGCTTGAGATGACTCATCCGCGGATCGCGGAGTACCTCGTCGCTATCCCTGTGGAGAAATGGGCCCTCTATCCCGAGAGTATCCAGCGGGTGAAACTGTACGGCTGGCGGTCGACGAATTTTGTTGAGTCTGTGAATGGTGCAGCCATCCCGGCCCGTTTCAAGTTCCCTTTTCAGTTCTTCCGACATTTCATGGACCAGTTTATGTCGAAGGCCTTCAAGAGCCAAGAAGACGGACTGAAGGCGAGACAAGAGGACCGCGTTATTACGCCGTACGCTGATGCAAAGCTAGAAGAACAGCGGGCTCTCGCAGGTTTCTACACAGCCCTTCCGTGCACGCAGGACAAGGTCTTTGTGCGGAACACCCGCGGATACCAAGTGCAGAGGACTTCTCCAAGTGCTCTTCTCCCTGGTTCATCAGGTTATGAGCCCAAGACACGCCGTTTAACCCTTTCGTTGCCCATACATTTCCTATTGTAAGAATTCCTAATGTTATGGCTCGAGTTCCTACAAAATAACCGGAATTCGGTTATTGAAGGTGATTTCCCGACCCAGATTTCCGGATATTCCGCCAAATTTTTGGGTGGATATTGTTAAAACAACCGGAAAACGGTTATTTTAGGCGATACTTTCGTGTATAAGGTTATAATATACTATAAAGGTATAAAGGAAAGGGTCCTCTACTTTTTTATCAAATACCTCTGTATCTATATCAAAATTTAAGTTTCCAAGGTTTTGATGGCTTTGTAGAGGTTTTCTTCCCGTTTTTACTTCAACTTCAGCCAGATGGCACCGATACTGAAGCCTTAAATGACGATGAAGTGGGTATTATACTACCTTTCGGCAACGAAAGGGTTAACTTCAATTCAAAAGCACCGGACCACGTGGTGTGGTACACCCGCATCATTTCCTTTCTGCGCGATGAAAAATGCGACGCCGTGGCGCTGAAGACTATACGCCCGACTACGAACGACGAGAAGGCGCAAGAGCTCTTTGATGCGGCGGATTATCATGCCCACAACCTGCTCATCTCGTCGCTCGACAGTGACGCGCTGCGCGCTGTCAGCCACCTCCGCCACTCGTGGGAGATCATCGACTTCATGGAGAAGACGTACAACAAAAAGACTCGTGCAAGCGCGGCCACAGCGTGGGAAGACTTTATTGCCCTCCGATACGATGACAACAAGAAAATGGGGGCCCACATTGCCAGCTACCAGTCAGCGGTCAACGCGCTCGCCAGGCTCGGACGTGAACTGCTCGATAAAGACAAGGGGACGCTGTTTCTGCTTGGGCTTGGGCCAAAGTGGCGTGACGTACGCGCACGCTGCCTGAATAGTGGTGTTCAATCTTGACTGATGGTCGGGTTTGACTGATGAAGGTCCCTCTTATATCCGAAAGATTTTATCCAATGGGTGTTGGTCATCAGTTTTGTGGTTTGAACATCCGTGATGACTCAGTTCCTTGATCGCTCAAATCGATAATGCCCCAGGCAACAGACCGCCAGCTCGCCATCTCGGCCATCGAGAGAATTTTGCAGTGTCTTGCTTTACGGGAGCTCCAGACCCGTCGCACAGGTCGAGTGCTCGGCGTGGAGCACCGGCGCACCGTTCTCTTTTGGATGTCGGCATGTTGCGCAGTGGAGGAGTCTAGATACGTGATTGAGTCCCTTGTCGCGGAAATTGAGGGGATGAACGACGCTGACTTCAAGGCCGAGTACCGCCTCTCCAAACCGTTCTTTCGGCGCCTGCACCGCCTCATTGAGAACCACCAAGTATTCAACGCGCGCCAGCGCCATGTCGAGTTCCAACTCTTAGTGTTCCTCCAGTCCATTGGTTTCAGTGGGAATGGTTCGTCGTATCGCCGCAACTCGCGGCTGGGTCGCTGCAGTGTGGGCTCTGTTCGAGCGTTCTCGGATCTTTGCGTGGTCGCCATCAGAGCCCACATGCACCGCCTGCTCTGCTGGCCTGGGCGCGCTGAGCGTCGCCAGATCTCGGCGGCATTCCAGGAACAGCACGGCATCCCGAATTGTGTCGGGCTGGTCGACGGAACTTTGGTCACCCTGGCACAGAAACCTTCAAAGCACGGTGAAGACTACCACACACGGAAGTCCACGTACGCCATCAGCGCAATCGTCGTGTGTGACAACCTCAGGCGTGTTCGGTACGTCTACGCAGGTTGGCCAGGAAGTGCTCACGACCAGCGTGTGTTTCAGAATTCTGCTCTCCACCGCCACATCGGCTCTCGCGTTGGTGGCTCGGATTTTTTTTATCGGCGACTCAGCGTTTACGCCTGGTCGACACGTGGTTGCGCCTTACCAGAAGCCACCAAAGCGAGCTATGGAGCCGAAACGCGAAGCCTTCAATGAGCGAGTCTCGAGCCTGCGTATTTGTATCGATCATTGCATCGGAATGCTAAAGGGGCGCTTCCCGTGCCTTAAAGAACTTAGAATTCTCCTCCGAAGCAACGACAGGAAGAACCCGCGAACCTGGTGCCGCCGCCGTCTGCGATGCCGCTTTTTTCTTTGAGCCTGGACGCCAACGGGCGTAGTTGTTAGCATCTGTGAGCCAGGGACTGGTCTCTCGAGTGATCTGGGCCACGTGACCGCTCGTTTTAGGTGCTAGGGTGAGGTCCACCGCCCACGTGGTGGTTTCGGAGCCAGGTTTGGATCGAGAGGCCTCTAGAGCGATCTTGGTCACGAGCCCGCTCGTTTTAGATTCTACCGTATGATGAACCAGGGAGAAGAGCACTTGGTGAAGTGACTGTATTTTGACCGTGGGTCGTGTGAGGAGCACAGCCCTGCTGTGCTCCTCACCAATCATCTGAATCCATATCTAGCCATATCTAAACCGTGGGACAAACAGAGATCCGGAAACCCACACAGCTAGAGGAAACCCTCATGGGGTAGAAAACCTCTATAACACGATCACAGATCAACATCCCCCCGTGATCGTGAACCCGGTGCAACAGGCACCACCGACCGAGCGCGATCGCCTTCGCGATGCGCCTGGCGAGGCAGACCCGCTCGACTCGTCACCGGGCCAACGCTTCCCTCCCCGGATCGCCACACGCAAGGCCGCCGCCGCCTTCAACGCCGAGTCCTCCGCTCCAGAGCATGCTGCTCTCCAGGCCGCCCGCCCGCTCCTCTCCCGAGCTCTCCGCTCTCCAGGCCGCCCGCCCGCTCCACAACCGAGCTCTCCACAACCGACGACCGGGGAGCACCGCCACGGTCGTGCTGCTCGCTCTCGATCTTGACGACACCCAGGTGAGGTCGCAGCCGCAGCAGTGTCTCCGACGGTACGTTTTTGGTCATCACGTCCGCGACGTTCAACTTGGACTCCACGTGTACAACTTTGAGGTCACGTTACTCGATTCGCTCTCGAACAAAATGGTACCTTACATCAATGTGCTTGCTGCGATCATGATGAACAGGGTTTTGTGCGAGTGCGATCGCCACTGATTGTCTGTTGTGAGTGTTGTAGTTCCCTGGTCGTGACCGAGCTCGTGCAGTAGCTGTCGAAGGAACAGGACTTCCTTAGCGCCATGGGCGAGCGCCATATACTCTGCTTCCGTTGTCGAGAGAGCCGTCGTTCGCTGTGTCTTCGCCGAGTATGTCACCGCGCCTCCCCCGATCATGCACACTTATCCTGACACCGAGCGTCTTGTATCAACATCCTTAGCATAGTACGAGTCGGTATAGCACATTAGTGCCTCTGCATTTTCAGCATAGCCGTTGAACTCAATTCCGTAGTCCATTGTTCCAGCAATATATCGAAGAATGGGTTTTGCTGCCTCCCAATGCTTTGTCCCTGGATCTTGAAGAAACTTGGAGAGATGGCAAACGCGATATCTGGTCTCGTGCCCGTCATCAAGTACATCAGGCTTCCCACAAGACCGCGGTAGTCGCGACCATGCATTTTTCGTCGGTCACCTTCACTTCGAGGTGCGTCCTTCTTCGAGATCGAATCCTGAGGATCCGCCGGTGGTTGCAGCTTCCCATCCGATACTTTTCAAGCACAGCTTTCGCGTACGCTGTCTGGTTTAGAGACAGACGTTTTTCGGCTCTCTCTTCGAACTTCCATCCCGAGGATGTGGTGAATTTCGCCGAGGTCTTTGATCTTGAACTCGCTTGCGATCAGTGTCTTCATTGGCGTGACGACTGCAACCGAGGGTGCCACCAGCACAAGGTCGTCAACTTAGATTCCCACCATTACAATTCCATCTTCGGTGTGTTTCACAAAGACACAGAGCTCTGCGTCCAGTCGCTCAAATCCGCGCAGCTTGAGAAAGTCCGTGAGTGCTGCCGGTACCAGGCTCGCGGTGCCTGTTTGAGGCCATAGAGGCTCTTCAACATGCGGCAGACCTTGTTCTCTTGTCCTGCGACCTTCATACCCCCGGGTTGACGCATGTATATCTCGTCCTCTACAAAGCCATTCAGAAAGGCCGTGTCGACGTCAATTTGGTGACACTCGAGGCCAAAGACCGCCAATAGTGCGAGTAGCACCCGGAGCGACTCGAGTCGAATGACCGGCGCGAAGATGTCCACGTAGTCAATATATTTGATCAGCTCGTTGCCGCGGACGACTAGCCGTGCTTTGAGCAGCGCGATCTTCCCCGCTGCGTCATATTTGTACTTGAAGACCCATTGGTTGCTTAGCGCCTTCTTTTCAGGCGGAAGGTCTTCCAGAACCCACATTTCATTGTCAAGGAGTGCTTTACCTTCATCACGGATGGCTTGAAGCCACCTTTCCCCGTCAGGCCCGTTCGCTGCTTCGACGAACGATCGAGGCTCACCTGAGCGGCGTTCCTGGGCAACTATGTGGCATTGTTCTTTGTGGGCAGCGTTCTCAAGCGCAACAAGCATCTCAGCATGTTTCTGCTTCGCGCTTAGGTTGTTCAACTGCGTACTGGTAAACATTTGTTGGTCATGGGACGTCACAAGAGCGCTGGCACGTGCACACTCATTTTGCAGCGAGGCCAGGTCGAACTCGTGAACGAACACGTCAAGCGCGGCGATGTCGATGTCACTGGACGGTGAGGTGGATCGTCGTAGAAGAGGAGGTCGGCCACACAGGAGGCCTGCCGAGTGGTGTATGAGTAGTCCAAGCCAAGCAGGCACGAGAGGCGACCGAGCTCGAGCTTTTTGAAGTCACGCATGGCATATGAGAACGATTCGTCGAAGACAACGTGTGCCGTTTCCACGACCGTACCGGTGCCGCACTGGAGAATTCGCCAGCCCTTGGTGGTGGAACTGTATCCAATAAACAGGCCACGCACCCCGCGGTTATCGAGTGTCTTCCGATGCTTTCCCTCGATCATGCCGTCCATCAGCCGTGGTCGCTCCAGAACGTAGGTGTATGCAATGCACCCATAGACGTGAAATCTTGTGTAGTCCGGTAGCGTGCCATGCCAGAGCTGGTACGAGATACGGCCCCCGCGAGTACGGCTTGGACTGACGTTCGCGAGAAGCACAGCGGTGAGGAACGCGTCGCCCCAGAACTGCTTGGGCAGCGACGCCTCGATCAACAGCGCGCGCACTTTTCGGAACAGGAGACGGAACCGAATTTCGTTGTTTTGTTCAGGCGTGGCAGTCGATGTGAGTCTGCGCTGAATACTCTCTCGTCTACAGAACGCTTTCCATTCGTCACTCGTGTACTCGCCTTCCCCGTCAGAGGCGATGCACAATAGCTTCCAGCCGTGCTCGTTTTCGGTGTAGCGAACGTACTCCACGAACTTGGTGAAGGCATCAGTCTTGCTGCGGATCAGAGACGCGCATACGTATCCGGAGAAGGCATCCACAAAGACGACCACGTAGCGCTGTCCGCCCAAGGCTGCCACTTCGATTGGTCCCTTGATGTCAGAATGGCAAACCTCGTTTACGAACCGTGCCGGTGAGTGGTTTGGACTTCGAAAACTTGATCGGGTCAGGTTGGCGCGCTCACACGTCTCACAGACTTCCTCACCATCAGTGTGCCGCTTCACTTCCACGATCGGGAACCGCCCGCTGCCATCTCCATTCACTAGTCGCGCGATGAGTCAGATGCTGTCGAGATGTATGTGCCCCAGGCGTCGATGCCATAGTACCAGTGTAGGGACTTGAGATGCGATGAGGCTTCGAGCGACAACACCGCCGTTGGTAGTCAATCCCCCACACACCGATTCCACCGTGTAGAGCCCATCTGCGGCTCCGTCGGTGGAGACTATAGACTGACCGTTGATGCTCAAAACGACGCGGTCTTTCAGCTGTAAAAAAATCGACCAGCACCCCACTGCCTAGCAGTTTGCGAATCGAGAGGAGATTTTTTGGCCATTCCTGGAACGTGGAGGCAGTGACTGAGCGTCAGTGCGATGGACTCCCCGTTGGCGCTCAGGAACCGCAGTGTGACATCACCGATGCCACTCACGACGAGGCCGCTTGCGTCCCCAATTTTCACCACACCGTCGTACGGCTCATACTTGTCGAACATTTGCCGGTCGGCACAAATGTGGCTTGTGTACCCACTGTCGACAACCCACTCAGTTGCCCCATCTCCCATACAGTAGGCATTGCCCTTGGTCTCAACGGACACCAGCGACTGCTCATACACGACCAGATCCCACTGATTTAGCGCACCTCGCGAAAATGGCTCCGAGTTGCTTCGATTATCCTGGTCATTGGGTGCGGGGGTATGCGTTACCAGAGCTTGCTGGTGAGGGCCGCGGTTGTCACGGGTGAAACGCGGCTTCTTCTTGTGGGGGCAGTTGCGGCGCAGATGACCGGGCTGTCCACAGCCGTAGCAGGCTTTGACCTGGGGAGGATACTGATCTTCAACTTGATCAAACGGCCGGGCTTTACCGATGCTCTGGTGGCCGAACGCGGGCTGTCTCGCCATGCTATGCCCCGCGATGGGGGGCCCATGTCCAACGAACGCGCAATCTTGAGCGCCCTGCACGGCTTGCTCTGACCCTGACCTGACGCGCGCACGCTGCCGATACTCAGTAAGCACTTTGCCTTGGATGTCGACCCACTCCATGGGCGGCGAGACATTAGTGGTGTTCAATCTTGACTGATGGCCCAGTTTGACTGATGGACAAAGCCACCTGGTCGTTTCTGATTGGAGGAAAAAGTCGGCCCGGAGCCTTCAACCAAAGTTTGGGCCGTCAGCGTTTTGTTGACCGCACAATTGGGCGGTGATTGATGGCCGAAAGCGGGGGTTCAAGCGCCATGGCGACGAAGCGCAACGGCATCCCATGGGATGCCTCGCGGCCTCTGACAGATCGATGTCTTCCCTAAATGTTCTGTTGGAGTGGCTCCTAAACCACCACGGGGGCGGTGGATCTTACCCTAGAATCTAAAACGAGCGGTTGCGTGGCTTGGTTCGCGAGAGGCCCTTCGTCTGACACATAGCGGAATTCTCCTCGCCCTCGTCATGGCTTCCCATCCACACAACCAACTCCTCCCGTGCCATCTCGAGGCCAGCTTCCCGTCACGTACGGCGGCCCGCGCTGCGATCAACCGCTTTGTTCGAGATCATGGCTATGCTGTGGTCATTTCGCGCTCGATAAACGACCGTCATGGAGCTTGTCGTCGAGTTATATTCGCCTGTGATCGGCACCATTCTCGTCGAAAGCGCACACGCAGGGCAGGAGTGCAACGAAGACCAAACGCCCCGTCCCGGGGGTGCGAATGTCAAATGCGGATCAATCTCTACCGCTCGGAGTGCCGGACGCGGTGGGAGATTCGCTACAGCGGCATCGAGACAATGCACAATCACCCGCCCTCCCTCGATCCCTCGTCTCATCCCGAGCATCGCCGAGCCAATATGCCACCAGAAGTGGGCGCTGAGATTGCTACAGACGCGCAGACGGGGGCTCGGGCGGCTCAGACTTTTGCACGTATCGAAGGGGACGAGAATACAAGCGTGCGCCCTCGAGACATTTACAACGAAAGCCGACACGCAGAGATGCTGGAACTGGGAACGAGATCACGGAATAAGTAGATACTTAAGATTTTGGAGGGTGGAGACTTTCACGTTTCCCATCAGCTTGACCCTCAACACCGCCTGTCGCACTTGTTCTTTGCTCTGAACGAAGGTTTGTATATCGACAAGGACAACTTCGATGTGATCTTGATGGACTACACTTACAAAACAAATCGTTTCCACATGCCGCTCCTGAACATCATTGGCGTGACGGGAATGAACACAACATCCGTCTCGGGCAAGCTTTCGTTTGTGGGAGACGTATGAAGACTATCACTGGGCCTTGACGCAACTCCTGTCTACGCTTGCAAG
>JAADVT010000361.1:0-30415 GCA_023335895.1 Pythium rishiriense
CAGATTAGGAGTCCAGGATTTGCTGGCTTCGAGTTTGGATCCCCTTCATCGACTTGTCTTTCCCGCGCGACTGGAATTGAGCCTGAATATATTGTTCTGCAGCACTCAGGAGTCCTGAGTCAGGACAGTTTTTATCCGTGGATTCGACGGCATACAACGAGATGGCAAGCAACTCACGTTGCTCAGCAATCATTCCCTCGACGGTTCTTTCGCTTAGTGTGACAGTCGGTCTCAATAGTGAGTGCCTTGCCTGGGCGGTGTTTGTCTATGCGCAACAAGCTGTCGAAGCGTGATGTTGTTGTTCTGGACGCAGGCACAAAAGCGCGCGAATAATTATTGTGCATTCGAACCGTTTGCGCGAGCCGGCACTGACGTCAGAGGGCAAGGGAACTGACTGGCAGGGAATAAGCCAGACAGCGTCCAGAGCTTTTGTGCCAGAGCAGTCTCACGAAAGAGTCTCTGGAGATCTCATGTGGAAGGCCAAACTGGCGGTCCTTACGAGAACGGAAGCAGAGACAGACCCTGGGAGTGGCACGGAGGATCAGCCCACGCACCGCGATCAGAACCGGGACAGATGTGCAGCAAGTTGCAGTCGGGTCCCACAATCGCTCGCTCGTCTCATCCGCCAGACCATATCACTCCCATTTAGAAACTCTCCAAGTGTTCAACCAGCACACAGCGACGAATTTGTCAGTTCGCGTGCGGGGGTTAGTTTTTGAAGTTTCCAAAAAAGGGTATCCCAAACGGTTCTTGTCACAGGTTTTCATCTCCAACCATGAATGAACATTCCAGTTGTCGTTCCGAATCGGAACTTCCGTCAATAAATAGCACTCGCTATCATGATTCCTCTCGGAAGATCCCGCCCCCACTCGTCCACAACTCGGGAAGATCAATCCCCATGATTGTGGCAGAATCTCGCGTGCGCCAAATGCGCCGGCGATGTCCAGGCCCAAGAGGAATCGCGCGCCGCGCGTCTGTCCGTCCCACACAGCAGGTTCAGAGCGGCACTGTCAGAAGCAATGTTCGATTTTTTTTCTCTTTTGCCCAAAGACCTGAGGGTCGACCAGATTCGATCGAATCTGCTGTCGACGGTGGCTGGAGAGCGGATCTCCCCAACTGTGAGCCCAACGAACACGATTTCGGAACCGCTCTTCCCCATTGAAGATCCATCCCCCAGGGGAACGCATCGAACCGGTTCCACAGTATCCAATTACGTCGCGGAGCGGAACAGGATCCGAGATCCCTTTGCATCGTGCCCCCTGGGTGTGGAACAGATCCCGAAAAGCGCCTCCGTCGCTCCAGAACAATCTCCACGGTGGAGTCACGCCGCTCCTTCAACAGCCGCCGGGTCCCATGGACCCACTCACTGAACATGCGTGCGAGGCAGCGGCGACCGGTCGCGCGCGACGCAGCACCGCCACTAACGTCGCGACCGTGCGTCGCTGCGCGCCGACCGACAGACTACAACTGGACCAGCTGCGCGAGGAGCTCCAGCGCGGCGTGCGGCTCACACAGCACGCAGCCCAACAAGACGGCGACGACAGCAGCGAGGCCGAGAACGACATGGACCGCGCCTACCACGCGCGGCGCCTCCGCAGTTCGCCGGTGTTTGCCGACGACGAGGCCGAGAACGCCGAGATCGCAGCGTTTCTCGGGCTCTCGATCTCCACGGACAACCAGGACATTCCTAACCACGCGTCGTCATTCTCGGGCGGTTCACGAACGCGTATGGTACCGTGCTCACCGCCCGTGCCGATCCCGCCAAAGCATCGTCTGCGCCGAAACAGCGTGGCGACGACCACGACGGCGCGCGTGCCGTCCGGCTCTACGCTCCTCCCGTCGCACGACCACCAATACAGCCGCACCCAGTGCGAGGCGCGCTTGTGGGACGAGTACTGGAACTACAAGCTCTCGCTCGAGTCGCGAGAGTCGTTCGAGGCGTCGAACAACCCCCGCGACGGGCGCGAGAGCCCGCTGCCAGGCAGCAAGAGCACACCGACGAGCACGCGCCAGGACCACAGTACCAAGCGGCGCACGACCAGCGAGGCGTCCACAGACGACACGGCGCGCGATTCGAGCGACGACCTCGACGGCGTCGCCGGCGAGGTCGACGTTTTCGACATGGACGACCTCTGATTTGTTCCGCGACTCCCGTTTTTGCCTGACCCACAACACAAACCCGTCTCTCGCGGATCAAATGCGTGAAGTGCGATTTTGCCGTTTCCTCAACCCAAAACAATTCTACTAAACCAATAAACGCTCTGCCTGTTTGTCCCCACCGTGGGCGGCTTGGATTGTTCTTTCCAGCGCGCGCTGCCTTGCCAGCAGCGCCTGGAACCGTTCTCGCCTTGCGCCGGCGGCCCACGTCTCCGCCAGCGCCTCCCACTCGTGGAGCGCGACCTGCGCGTTGGCGTTCGCGCAGCGCCGCTTCCAGAGGCGGAAGCACTGGTACACTCGTGCGTACCGCCAATGGTAGATGAAGAGGTGGAGGATCGAAAGCGATTTGTCGGCGGAGCCAATCGGGCGCAGTGATGCTGTTGACGTGCTCAAAGCAGTCTCCGGCGAAGAGGAGGAGGAGCCATGGGAAGAAGAAAGAGAGGAGGAGCTAACTTCGGGCTGCTGCTCCTCTCGGCTTTCCGCTGGCGGAGGTGGCCGTGGAACACTTTTCGAACCGTCTAACGCGACAGGGAGGAGGGGGCCGTCCCCCGTCCGCTCCTCTGCAGCACGTCCATGGAAAGATACCGACGTTGAAGTTGCCACCATCGTCACGTCGCGCCATCGCGCAAACACCGCCGCCGTGTCGCACAGCGGCCCGTGGCCATAGCACAGCGTGGCAGCCGTGGCACGCAGCCACCTTGCCAGCACCACGAGGATTCGATCTTCGCGGGTCGTGGCAAAGATCCCGGCGGTGGACTGGTATGGACGAACGACCGCGACCATGGCCACGTCGCCACGCAGAAACCACGGAAGCCGCGCGAGTGGAATGGGCCGTGGCAAAGGCATGGCGCCACGCAGCCGACGCCGTGGCACGCCGTGGCACGCTGGCAGCGTGGCAGCGTCGTCCAGATTCGCGCGGGAATCTTCCGAGATGCTCTGGCCACGGTCGATGGCCGCGGGAAGTTTATTCGGGTCGTCATCGCGATGGTCGCACGGCCCATCCTCGTCGTCGTCGCTCTCAGCTGGCAGAAGACTCAGCGCGTGGGCCGAGAGCAGTCCGTGGAAGCGGAGCTGCGTGATGCGCTCGAGGGCGCGCGTGCGCAGGCGACCCCTGGCACGCTCGAGAACGGATTCGTCCTCGACCGGCGCCTCGAGGAATCGTCGCCGGGACTGAGCCTCCTCTTCCTCCTCTTCCTCCTCTTCCTCCTCTTCCTCCTCTTCCTTCTCCTCCTTTGAGGAGGAGGGTGGCGCGAGGTAGGTCTCGTACTGGTCTCGAAACCACGGCGGGTACGGCACGCGCGTGTGCGTATCGATGGTGTGGCCGCAAAACGTACAGGTGTCGGTCGTCGCCCCTACGTCTCCAGCCATGGCCTCGTGGACAGGTTCAAAGCCCTTGCAGGCACAGGTCTCGTCGTGGACACAATGGAGAAACGCGGCACGACGCTTGGTCGTGAGCAGTGTTTGGACGAGCCACCGCCACGGGAACGACGGCAGCAGCTGGAGCGTGTAGTAGAACGCCGTCTGGCCTTCGAACTCGGCCTCGAGCCGGACATCGGGGCCACGCTCCAGGAGCAAGCAGGCCGTCGACGCGTTGCCCGTGGCTACGGCGTACGCGAAGGGCGTGAGTCCAAAGCCGTCGCGGACGTTGACATCACTGCCGTCGACCGCGAGAAGAAAGTCCAAGATCGACGACGCCACGGTCGAGTCGGAGAAGCGCGCCGCGCGATGGAGCAGCGTCACGTCGGTCCCGTCGCCAGCCAGCCGACCGGGAGTGAAACCTGGTAACTGGAGAAGCATGAGCGTCACTTTCGCGTACACGGCGCTCGTGTGTCGAGCGGCCGCCAGTAGCAGCTCCGTGGTGCGGGTTGTTGGGATGTTTGTCCCGTTCACCAGCCGACTCGCCACCCACTCGATGGCCTCAAAACTTCCGAACGAGATCGCGGTTTGCATCAAGTTGACCAGCGCATCGCCGATCGTCGTATTTGACTCCTCCGTCGCCATCGGGATACCGTGTAGATGGAAGGCGTTTAGCAATCGGGTATCGTTCAAGGCCACAGCCACTGTCCAGTCCCCACGGAGCGCGACAAGTGGATCGAGCTTGGCAGCCCGGACCGAATGTGGACACACGGAGGTGACAGGCAACGACATGACGGTACGTAAAAGGCCGAAATGCGAGCGTCGAACTGGCAGCCACGAATCGTCTCCATTCTGCATGCACAGTGGCGTGGTGTGCTTGCCAAGGTCCCGCATTTGGCGTGCGAGTTCATGATTACCGAGCAGTTCACATAGCTCACTCGGTGTGCACGACTCGGCGTCGTCCGTCTGGACGGCCAGCTCGGCCATGACCACGGCATACTCATCCGATAGTAGATGCAGTAGAGTTTGAGCATTCCAGCGAGCAATCGCTCGCACAAGCTCGCAGTCGAGGAACCCGGCTCGTGGCTCGTTCGTATCCTGGGAGGTGGTCACCCAACTGACTGCTGCTGCGAGCAGTGGCGATGATTGTCTTGCCCGCACAAGACGCTTGGCGATCCATGATCGTCTGGTCGGCGTGGGAGTCGCTGGGAAAAGTAGCTGTCGCCAGGGATCGCTCACCGTAGATGATGCCAATGCAGCCTGTGTGACCGCACGCCAAAGTTGGTCCCACAACTCGACATCGGTCGTCGCGAACTCGGTGAGCACCAACTGTGCTAGGTCGAGTCGGTTCTCGTGGACCATCCATTGTGGGAGAGTGCGCGCACCAAATCGTTTCACCATGAGCAGCTCCACCAAAGAGCTTTTGTTGACCTCTGATCCCTTGATACGCGCCAAGATGCGCCGAATCGTCTCCGAAGGCGAGTTGTAGAGGCACGCAACGGCAAGGCAGGCACACGCGACCGTGTCTTCACGTTGCTGTGTCTCGACGATTGTAAGAACAACCTCAACAAGCTCCTGGGCGAATCCGTCCACGAAATACGACTCCGCGTCGGGGACGCGAATCGGCCACGAGAGCGAGCACAGCAGATGAACTGGCTTTTCGGGTACCGACATAATGATCGACCACAGCACTCTCGCAGTCGTCATGAGCCCGGTTGCCAAGGCTTTGATCATCCAATCGACGACCTCTGCATAAATCGTCGCCATGAACGGCTCCCCTCCAGCAACGTATGCATGGACCGCAGTGGCGATCACGCCGTCCGTGTGCGACCGTACGCTAAGGCTGTGGATTACTGGCTGTTGAAGGAGGTCATGAACACACTTGCATCCGATGGCTGTGAACTCTACTGAATGCTCTGGCCACAGAGATGACCATCGATCGAGTTGATCCAGATGCAGTGTTGAAAACTTAGGCGGTCGGCACGACTTGTGGGATCTCTTAGAAAGTTGCGGTGTCTTGGTGATGTCGAGTACAAGGTTTTCAAGGAGCTTGTCTCGGGTGTGCTCAACACTCAGCATACGGTCAACGGCTCTGAAGTACCCCCATCGAAACAGACTCGGCAGTATTTCTGTGTCGAACAACTCTGGGTTCGTATCCACCAGACTGAGCACCATGGCTTGGCGCGGCTCCGAAGGGTGCACAAGGCCTTCAGTGGAGTGGAAGAAATGGTTGACGATGTGGTCGATAGTCGACGTCCGTCCCGAATGAAGAAGTACCAACTCAAGAAGCTCAGGGCGTTGGCACGCTTGCATCGCCTCCTCGATCACTGAATCATCTAGCGCGCTCCCTTCGAGTGTAAGCGTCTCCACAATCTTGGTGCGCTCGTCCAACGGGTGGTTCTGTTCGCAGGCTAGCCGGCAACAACGGATCGCGAGGACAAGTGGCGACATTTCCACTTCGTTGCTTTTGCGTCCGAGCGTCTCGGACCTGGGATCCTCCCCGGGAACGTGCCAACACTCCTCGCACACAGCACCAAAGCGCCGACATCCGTACCGACCCGGATCCGATGCGTCCGCTGAGTCCTTGGGTTGAGTGGTCACTGTATGGTCGTTTTCTGTTGACGGCTCTTCAGCAGGGCGTGGTTGATCAGCCTTCACTTGCCATCTCCTCGCCAAGAACCACAACGTTTCCATGGGGACTGCCTCTCCTGGGTGCTCGACGTGACCGGCTTTGACTCGATGCATCCGCTCACATGCCATCGACAACCCGCTCAACTGGTGTCGCCGTTGAAGTGTAGTAGAAGTACGCTCTTCATTACCACGCGCTGCACCTGGAACTCGCTTCCGCTCACGTTGATGAAGGGTTCTACCGCACGGTACCCAGGTAGCTTTGGCTCCGTACTCAAGTATGGGCGTAAGCCCACGGACGTCGTGGTACAGGCTCGCGCCCAGGGCAATCATGAGCTCGACGAGTGCGAGGCTCCCGGCGCAAATCGCATAGTGCAGCGGTGTCAACCCATCCAAATCGACAATATGGAGAGCCTGAGGGCATCGCTGAGCGAGGTAACGTGCGGTCATCAACGCATCGCTTCGTGTTGTGACCCCATTCACGTGTCGATGCCCGATGAAATAAAGGCACGCGTGCAATGGCGTGCGACCTCGAGCGTCCGTCATTAGCAGCAAGCCCTCGGGATCCATCTCCGCGTCGTTTACGTCTTCGTCCAACAAGAGTATGCACGCTTCGAGCCAGCCACGAGCGGCCGCACAGTGCAGTGGCGTTGCGCCACCCTGGTTTTGTATCGCACGGTCCATATGGCAGTCTGAGATCAAATAGAGAAGAGCGCTGAGATCGGCGACTGGATGGGAGCATGCTTCGTGGAGAAGCGTGTACGCCAGTTCTGGAAGATCGTCATCGGAATCCTGTCCGTACAACTCGTGGATTGTTCGAAGTCGGTCGGCGTTTCCAACGCGCACAGCATCCCATGCATCACCCCGGGTAGTCTTGTCCAGCCATCGCAGTTTTCGTACGAGACGTATGTCCATGGTGCGTAGCATTCGATCGGCTAGCCGCCACAGTCTCTGGAAGCGTTTGCTGGAGCCCAATAATTCATTCGCTCGAGCTGGAAGCGATAGACCGGCTTGTTGGTGCTGCGCGAGGCAGTACATCTTCTCTATCACATACTGCACAGGAGACGCACCGCGGTTGTCAAGAACGTGCAGCTGCAACGGCGCGTAGCTGTGTGTTAACAGTAGGCGAATGACTCCACAGTGCTCCTGGATCACGGCCTGGTGGAGGGCTATCCGACCTGAGCTGTCCCTCCTAAGCGTGTCGCAACCAGGCGTCGCCTCGCCGTCCGATCCGTCTGCGTTAAGCAGGCGCCGTACCCTTGCCTTGTCTCCACTCGCACACGCATCGTGGAGCTCCGAGAAATGGAGACCCGACCACTCGTACACCCGCCGACAGTATTCAAGTCGACTCGACAACCCGAACGTCTCCCACGGATCCTCGTTTGTCGCGACTATGAAGAGTCGGTCTGTGGCTTTGGCCTGCTGCTGCTTATCACACATGAAGAATGCTCGTCGGCGGTTCATCACGCGCTGGAACCGATACCACTCGTACTGGAAGCAGACTGCATCGCTGTCATCGCACGGCGAAGGCACGATATCAGGCGCGATCGCATTCTGAACTGGTGACGCCGACATTCGCACTCACCACGCCCGATGGAACCATCGAACGCACAGAATTAATGGCGTGCCCCCGGGTTTTATCCGACTCAACTGCCCTCGTCAACGGCTTTACGCTGCCAACGAGGCAGGTCATATTTAGCAGTGGACCGCCACACGCATTCCTTCCTACCTATCTCGCCATCCACAAACGGGTTATGTCTTGTTCTATTGATGATATGGACAAAATCACTCCGTATCATGCCTTGGCGGCCTTCTGCTGCTCGCGGCCCTTGGCGACGACCTCCTTGAAGCGCTTCTCAAGCGACTTGTCCTTGGGCTGCAGCTGCATGGCCTCCCACATCGCCACGGCGGCGTCCTCGTATAGGCCCAACGCCTCGAGGCACTGACCCTCACGGAAGTGGGCCTTGACCCAGTCGGGCTTAAGCTTCTTGGCCACACGCACGTCGTTGAGGGCCTTCTTGGGCTCGTTCGCGCCAAGGTACGCGGCGCAACGGTTGCTGTACAGCACGGCGTCGGCCGCGTTCACTTCAATCGCCTTGGTGTAAAGCTCGATCGCCTTCGCAAAGTCCTTGGCAACAAACGCCTTGTTGCCGTCGTCCTTAAACGCCGTGGCCTTGGCGAGCGTGGCCTCGTCAAGCTCCTTTGCCTCGGGCACGACCACGAGCGCGTCGGGGGTCACACCCTCGAGGATCTTGCTCTTGGCCTTTTCCTCCTCGGTCTGCTCCACGACTTCCTGCGCCGCAGCGGTCTTGGTAGCCTCGGCCAGGTACGAATCCATCTTCTGCTTCTCCTCGGCGATGAGCGTAGCGACATGGGCCGACTCAAAGCCCTGGGTCACGGGCTGGAGCAAAGCGACGATCGCCTTGTGGCCCTTGCCGGCCGCGAGCTGGAGCGGCGTCGCGCCGCCATCAAACTTGCTGTTGGCAAGCGCGATGGTCTCCTCACGACGCGTATCGAGCAGCAGCTTGGCGATCTCATCGAACCCGGCCTCGGCCGCGATGTGGAGCGACGTGATGCCTCCGGGCAGCGCAGCCGAGACGTCCGCGTTCGCGAGCAGCAGCTGCTTGGCGATCGACGGCTTGTTGAGCATGCAGCTCAGTACGAGCGGGCTCACACCCTTGCCGTTGAGCAGGTTCGGGTCGGCGCCCAAGGTCAGCAGCTCCTCGACCGTCTTCTCGCGGCCTTCGTTCACGGCATAGTGGAGCGGCGTGCCGTTCTTGGACTCGGTGTTGACGCTCGCGCCGTGTTCCTTGAGCAGCTTGACCGTGCGCAGGCTGCCGTTGCCCGCGGCCTCGTGGATCGCAGCCACGCCGCTCTTTTGGGCGAGCGTCGCGTCCGCGCCGCGCTCGAGCAGCAAGCGCACGGTCGAGAACTCGTTCTCACGGGCCGCGAGCAGCAGCGGCGTCGAACCGTCTTCGTCCTGGATGTTGAGCAGCCTGCAAGACATTCACCACGACCGACGTGAGCCCCTGTTCCAGTCCAGCGCGTCCCCGTTGTGGCACGTACTCGGGCACGAGCTCGAGGATGTGGGTGACGACCTTGCGGCAGCCCTTGGCGGCCGCAAAGTGGAGCGCCGTGCGCTTGTTGCCGTCCTTGAACTCGGTGAGCACCTCGGCGACGCTCGCGGCCTTGGACTTGACCTTGACGGCGTCGATCGTCTTCTTGAGCTGCTCCAAGTCGCCGTCTGCTCAAGACATAAAGAGACTCGCAAGTGAGACCGTGGCCCATCGAGCGCGCGAGGAGTGTCCGCCGTCACGCACTCTCGGCAGCGGAGAGCAGGTCCACGACCATCTGCCGCTGGCTCTCAAAGTCCTTCGCGTCCGACTTGACCTTGGACGCCATGGTATGTACGGTGGGCTTCTTCAGGGAGAATCAAATTGTGCCCATGTTTCCTCCTGGAGGCCATGTCATTTTGGCGTCTATAAGCGTTTGATTGGCTGAAATCAGTTCATACGCGTTTACTATTGGTTAAAATGTAAACGATTTCCGCCCGTCCAAGCCTGTCAACGACTGGCCTCGACGGGCGCTTCTAGAATGGCTTCGTTTTCCAGAACCAGGTATGGAGCTGTATCTGATACCGATCAGATCCATTCTGACTGATACGCTCGACGAAAAGAGCTCCCCATTTTCTTGGTTTGGAATGGTGGGCGCTATGGGCGAGTGGCAGCGCGCGCTGCGCTGGATGCAGCGCCGCGTACCGCCGCTGGACGACGCGATGCGCGTGGACCGATGGCTGCGTCACCAGTTTCCCCACGTGCCGCAGTCGCTTCTCCAGCGGCTGCTGCGGCAGCGCAAAGTGCGCGTCGCGCTGCCCAATGGCCCCGGTTCCACGGGCGAGGACACTCGTGTCTCGGCCCCAGCCAAGCCCCACGGCATCTTACAGGCCGGCGCACTTGTCGCGATCGACGCGGTCGTGTTTGACAACGCGCTGTATCTCAAGGAACGCGACATGCCGCGAAATGCACGGTCTACGCCGGAGCAGGACGCCATGGTGGAGAGCCTTGTCCAGCGACTCGTGTACACGGACGCCAACTTTGTCGTGCTCAACAAGCCCCACGGACTCGCTGTTCAGGACGGTACAGCACTCGCTTACAGCCTCGCAACGTATCTACCGGCTCTTGGGGCGGCGTTGGGTACAGAGCCGCCGCGACTCGTCCACCGCCTTGATAAAGAGACCTCGGGATTGCTCGTGCTGGCACGCCACCGGCTCGCGGCCGCGCGATTCTCCGAGCTGCTGCGCGACGGCCACGTCAAGAAAACCTATGATGCACGCGTCATGCCGCGTGGCGATCCTGCCCACATTCCTCAGCGTGGGGAGATCTCGCTGCCTATCGAGGGCAAACCAGCTTGCACCAAGTTTCGACGAGTGCGTGATGACGACAGATCGCGGTCCGTGTGGCTCGAGATGCAGCCCTTAACGGGGCGCAAGCACCAGCTCCGTATCCACTGCGCACTGGGCCTCAACGCTCCAATTGTTGGCGACCGCAGGCACGGCGGGCTCATGGCTCTCGGCGACCCACGCAACCGTTCCACCAACAGCGATCGGTTGTTTCTGCACGCCAAGCGCGTGCTCTTCCCCGACCCGTTCCGCGCGAATCGCACGATCGACGTCGCATGTGCGATGGACAGTGTGCGTACCACGAGCGCGAAACGTAGCGACGAGGAGAAACTGAAGCCCGGGTTGAGAACCGCCTCCACTCCGTGGGAACGAACGAAGCCATGACGAAGAACAAGAGAAAGAATCGGCAGACAGGGAAGAAAAAAAAACGAACCGGCAACTGGCGGATCCGCTTCTCCCAAACGTTGTTGCTATTCCTGGTCCATGCTGGCCTGATATCCAACGAAGAGGCTTCAGATACCGGCGGTCGTCTGATGGGTCGATGATGTCAAAGATAGCCAAATTGGTGTGGGATACCTCTTCTGATCCCTGCAGTCGGGACGGCGAGGCGTTTCTGGGCAGAGTATCGCTGTGGCGTGGCTGGCACGTCTCTCATTCTTCCAAATACTGCGTGTGGCACCATCTCTTCTGTATTACTCGGGCGCCATGACGAGCGTTGCAATCCGCACTCCGTCGCTGTTCGTCTCGACTGTCGACTCGCCCTCCAAGGCTGCAGCGTTTGGGCTCTCGCCGATCTCTACGACAACGGCTAAGCAGACCGAGACCCCCAAGAAGCTGAAGGGGTTTCTGTCCGAGAGCAACAATGACGAAGAAGACGCACCCATCGGAATCCAGCGCAGCGACTCGTGGAGTAGCCGCGTGGGCTTCTCGCCGCGACCCAAGCGGCCGAATAACAACCCAGCACGTTGTCCTGTGCAGTCGGCCCTATCGATCCACGCGCTCCGCCTCGCTGAAGAGAGAGACGAGACTGAACAGCAAGAAACCGTGGACAATGAGGAGACCGAGCCACGTGGAAACCAGGCCCACCTCGAGCGCATCCAGGAGGCTGATGACAGTGACGATGAGTCAGAGAACGGCACCCAGGACGGCATCGACAGTGACGAGAATGTGGACGAGTACGATGGCGACGGTGAAGAAGACGAAACCTTGCAGTTGTACAAGAGCTTCTCGGGAGATCTTGTTTTGCGTTACAACGCGTGCCACCGCTCGCATGTGTCGTTTGACAGCGAGGATGACGACATCGTTCGGATCTAGAGCTCGAGTGTTTCGCCGATTAGCAATATAACTTATTTCGCCTTCCACGACAACTCGCTTTCTTGAAGTTGACAAGGCTGCTGGTTGTGCCGTCCAAAACATCATTTCGATGGTCTGTTTAGAGGAGAGACCAGTGCGTAAAGAAGTTGCATCAGGGTGGTCACTGTGTTATTGGAGACACAAGGTCTTCGGATACGCATACACACACAATATCGCGATATCGGAACCGTCGCAGTAGCCCCGTCTGCCCTGTGGATGCTCATAGCCACTGCTAACACGCCGACGACTAATAGTCGCCATATTCATCTTCATCGAAGTCGTCGTCCACGTCATCATCATCTTCTTCGTCAGCAACGTTCCTCGCTTGCGGTCGTCCGCCTGAGTACAGGTTACCTCGGCATACTACAAAATCGTCGATCTGCGTGTCCTGTGGCTCATCCACCCATCCCCACCAGGCATTGATCGTCGTCGATTCCGTGTAGAAACCAAATTCAATGATGTCGTCGCACGTCTTTTCGACCGGATCGTAGCGGCGTGTGAGCAGGCGAAGGCGAATACGTGGGTGCTTCGTCGTGGCAGCTGCAGCCAAATGCGAGACCCTCGCAAGATAGGCTTTGGCCCATTCACGGTCGTCCACATTCATCCTCCCATTGTGGAGCCGCAACGCGACGTTGCGACGTGCACACGGCAGTTGATCCGGCTCACACTCCGTGAGTCGCTCGAGGAACAATTCGACAGCGTCGAAGAATGCCATGCCGGTTGCTGTGCCCTTTTCGTCCCCGACAGTGATCACATATTCACGCTGCAGTCTCGTATTTTCACTCTGCGGTGCAAAACACGCGACGAGCGCAAACAGGCCATCACCCGTGATGTTCACAGACTTGAGTTCGACCCATCGCAGCACAGGTAGCGTCGCGAGCGCGCGCATCGCGCGGTCCGTGAACGTCATGATCGTGTGGGCGACCGTGGACGCCTCAAGCACACGCCATATCGTAAACTTCTCGAGTTGCTTGCAGTGTCGCGCGACGTGTTCACAGAACTCGTCACCAAAGATCTCCTGATTCATCATTGGCTCATCTGGGACGCGCGTCCGCCGGTCGGGCAGTCCACCGTACACGTCCCAGCCAAACCCGTCGTCGTCATCCTCGTCGCCGCCGTCACCGGGAAGATACACGGCCACTTCGAGATCGCGGAGCGATGGACACGCCGCCAGCGCGGTGTGGGCATTGCGGGCCGTGGCGCCGTACCCGGTTCTAGGACGTGATACACCGAGCTCGAGATGATACTGGTCCCAATCCCAGTTCATGGGCGTCGAGAACACGAGCCGTTCCATCTTGGGCTTGGCGTAGCGACCAAAGATTTCAAAGAACGTGGTTGCGAACGGCGCGACGATCCAGTCGAAGCTCGTGAGCTGTGTACACGTGCGACAGAAGCGCTCCCACGTCACAGCGTCGAGGTGCCACTGCTCGCCGCTCGTGAGCTGCTCGTTGTTATCCACGAGAGGCACGTACCCATCAAGGGTCTGGATATGTGGACACACGTCACAGATTCGGCTCACATACGCGGTCGCCCTCTCGTGGAGTTCCGGGAGCAACGTGAATGGGATCGGAAAGCGCAGCTCGCGGAGCCCTGGCGACGATCCACGGGGCTTGTCGAACACGGCGTCCATCAAGAGTTGCGTGTGGGCGGCCGACTCGCGCGTGAAGCCCGACCGCTGCGGACGCAACGACGGCAGCACGAGCGACCGCAGCAGCGCGCAGTGGCGCGTGGCCGCGCGCACGACCGCAGCGATCCGCGCCGCGTCGTCGCGCACCATCCACTTGAGGTCGAGCGCCTCGAGCCGCGGCGCGTGGCTCAGGACCGCGCGCCACTGGTCGAGCGCGAGCACGTGGCCGCGGTCGCTGGCGTGCTGGTTCGTGTACGACACCGTGAGCTCGCGCAGGAACGCGCGGCGCAGCACCACGCGGCGGCGCAGCTCCAGCAGATCTCTGCGGGTCCGGATGAGCGGGTCCGCGAGCGCCAGTGAGCGTAACGCGAGCTCGCTCGCGACGCTCCGCGCGTACTCGTTCCACTCGCGCGAGACGGTCGCGAGCGTCTGGAGCTCGCGCTTTGCGTCGCCGAGGCCGCGCTGGGTCGGCGTCACGAGCGCGAACGTCAAGATCGAGTGGACGAGCGCGGACGGCAGGCGCGCGAGCGGCGACGGCATGCTGGGCTTGATCGTTTGGAAAATGGATTTTTTTACTGGAGTGACATTCCTGGCCAGACTGACTTGAAGTTTGTAGCGGATCTCCCCCACGATTGTGACATTTTCGCCCACCATGCCTGGGTTTTGGGACCCCGTTTGGAAAGGTTTTCTTGTGCCGGACGGAAGAAATCACACACGAAGCCATGGGCGACCAGCAGTACGACGAGCTGTATAAAGGTATGAGCCACGCAGCGCTCCATTTCTATCTAGGTATTCCTCTGACTTGGGTGGTGGTCCAGTCGTGCTGGTGGGCGACCCGGCCGTGGGCAAGACCAACTTGCTCGCGACGTTCCTGGCGCTGGACGAGTCCAAGCCCGACGGTGGGCTCCACGCGGATGGCGTCTCCAAGGGCTTTTCGTCCGTGCGCAAGCCCACGATCGGCGTCGAGTTCGGCACCAAGATCGTCCACCACCCGAACGGCAAGCGCATCAAGGCGCAGATCTGGGACACGGCCGGCCAGGAGCGGTACCGCGCGATCACGAGCTCGTGAGTCGGACGTCGCGTTGGATCGGGTGACGCTCTCTCTCTCTCTCTCATGCGTGGGTCGTGGTGTGTGATTGATTGTGTGGTGTAGCCACTACCGCCGCGCCGCCGGCGCGCTGGTCGTGTACGACGTCACGAGCCGCGCGAGCTTTGAGAACGCGCGCGGCCACTGGTACGCCGAGCTCAAGGCCCAGGCCGACCCGAGCAGCACGCTCGCCAACTGCATCGTGCTCGTGGGCAACAAAGTGGACTTAGAGGCGACGGCAAGCGATCCCGTGGCCACCGCCGAGCACGACGCGGCCGCCGCGCAGCTGGGCGTCATGGGCGAGCGCACGTCGGCCAAGACGGCGCTCAACGTGCAGCGCGCGTTCGACGAGCTCGTGATCGCGATCTACGAGGAAGATAAGGGCAAGCTCCAGCGCATGACCACGATCCGCACGCTGACGCTGGAGGAGCCAAAGTCCAAAAGCTCACCCGTGGCCCAGCGCGCCAAGCAGTGCTGTAACGCCTGAGCACGATGCGAATATCACAAAAAAAGGAAAGGAGTGTGGTGTAGATTTTTCATTTTCGAGTCCATCAACACGATTGTACACCGAGGTGTCGCGACGTTTGGCCCTGACGCGGCAGCCTATGGGGTGAGGTAGGCTGCGATGTCTATAGTCGGCTGCTCTGGCGCGAGATACCCGAGTAGAACGGGTCGATGTGGGCCTCGTCGTCGCGGGCCTTGCCGATGGGCTGGCCGTCGCGCAGCGCAAAGAGCGTGCCCACGCGCTCGCCCTTGAGGATCCGCGTGAGACAGCCCGGCTCGGCCTTGGCGATCACGGCCGCGCGCACGTCGCCGCTGTCGACCGCACGGATGCACGAGTGGAGCTTGTCCTTCTGGCCGATGGGACCGCAGCGCGACTCGGGCGAGATGACGCCGATGGTCGCGGGGCCAAACTCGCTGATGAGCTGCTTGTCCTTGCCGTCTGTCCAGAGCATCAAGAGAACCCGGTGAGTAGAGAACCTCCACTGCTACACAGAGTGCACCGTGGATGTACCTGGCGTGGCGGCGTAGACGCCGTCAATGTCGGTGAGCAGGATCATGAGGTCGACGCGCATCTCGCAGGCGAAGAGCGCCGCGAGCGAGTCGTTGTCCCACGCGATCTTGCTCTGGTTGTCGGTGAGCGGGATCTCGCGGCGCGAGATGACGTCGTTCTCGTTGATGATCGGGATGATGCCGACGTCGAGCAGCGTGCGGACGGTGCGCGTGAGGTTCTCGCGCACGGTCGCGACGCGGAAGTCGGCGTCGCTCGCGAGGATCTGCGAGCACGCGAGGTGGTACTGCGCGAACAGCATCTCGTACAGCGACTGGAGGCCGCTCTGCCCGGCGGCCGCGCAGGCCTTGTCGAAAAAGCGCAGTTTGTCGCCGCCGACGTGGCCCCCGAGGTGCGACTGCATCGAGCCCGAGAGCAGGAACTGGCGGTGGAGCACCATCTTGCCGATCGCGACCGAGCCGCTCGAGATCACGATGACCTGCTTGCCCTGCATGTGGAGCGCCGCGATCTGCTCGACGATCGCGCCGATCTTGCCCATGGCCAGCAGCCCGTCCTCCGAGTGGACGATCTCGGTGCCGATCTTGACGAGCACCGTGCGGGCGCGCTTGAGCTCGCGCCGCAGGTCGCGCA
This sequence comes from Pythium rishiriense, assembly GCA_023335895.1. Lineage (NCBI taxonomy): Eukaryota > Oomycota > Peronosporomycetes > Pythiales > Pythiaceae > Pythium > Pythium rishiriense. The sequence goes on from JAADVT010000361.1 coordinate 16,250, forward strand.
TGGGCGACGCCTGGTTCGCCATTGGTCGATGGACGCCACAAGTAATAGAGAGAGAAAGGGAGAGTGCGCGGATGCCTGCCTCCGTCGGGCACCGGTAAAGTGTTGGAGCGCCGAGTTTTTTCGTGTCGTTTGGCGTTTGCGCCACAAGAGCCTTCTCGTCAAACCTGTATTGGATGATCAAAGAGCCGACGATGACAGGACGGTATGCCACATCGCAGGTCGTTGCGAAACGTGCCCGTCCGTGGACGAGGGGGAACCCTCGCGTGCGTGGCGGACAGCAACGCAACGCACGTAGCTCGAGAGCTTTGCAACCATAGCCATGGAGCGCCTGAGGACGGCCGTGATGATGGGGGTCCATTGGTGGGTTTGGTTTTCACGAGTATATTGTTTTGCTGTTAATCCATTCCACCTCTCTCCGCGGCTTCCTCTCGCCCCGTCCACGAGGGGGCATGGGGCTGGTTCCACCGCCCACACGGGTCCGTGTCTGCCTGTACAGAGACGGATGCTGTCTGCGAGACGTCTAACCGAGAAGGATCTTGTTGTCCTCGATGAACGAGTACGGCGGGATCTCAAGGTTGAGCGGCGCCGGGCCCTTGCGGATACGGCCCGAGAGGTCGTAGTGCGAGCCGTGGCACGGGCAGAACCAGCCGCCGTACTCGCCGGCGTTCGAGGTCGGCACACAGCCCAGGTGCGTGCACACGCCGAGCACGACGAGCCACTTGGGGTTCTTGACACGGTCGGCGTCCGACTCCGGGTCACGGAGGTTGCCGAGGTTCACGTCGTTCGAGATCGCGATCTCCTTGTCCGTGCGGTGCTTAATAAAGATGGGCTTGCCACGCCACTTGACCGTCACGGTCGCGCCCTCGTCGATGTTGGTGAGGTCGAACTCGGCCGTCGCAAGCGCGAGCACATCGGCCGAGGCGCTCATCGAGCCGACGAACTTGATCACGGCGAGGCGCGCCGCGGTCGCGTACGCCACACGGGCACCGCCGAGCATGAAGTACGTGAACGCACGCTTCGACGGGTCGCCGGCCGGGATGCGGTCCTTCTCGAAGTAGTGGTCCGGCGACGAGAAGTCATCCACGACCTTGGTGCTGAACGCAGCACGGCCTGCCCATTCATTCCACGCGTCGTCAGCCCTCCATGCACAGCGCTCGTATCCATCAGGGGTCTCCCACGCGCATCGATCCGTCCTGTATCGGCCGCAGGCCGTCTCCGCGATGGGGGGTCTCACGGACCACCGGCATGAGGGGGGAGAGAGGAAAAGCTACTCGCTGTCGCCGTCCTGACGACGGATAGACCCGCGGCCTCGGAGGGATCGACGCCGTGGACACCTATAGACGCGCGATGGGTCTAACGCGGCTGTTTGGACGTACCCTTAGCGGCCTGCGCGCATCGCGGCGCGACGCTCGAGCTCAGCTTCTTCAGCATCGACATGGCTATTCCCGGGACGGTGTGTTGTGTGTGGCGTCGGGCTCGCCTCCCGTCGGTGCGCTCTCCGCCGCAAAGGCCCCGGCGCGGTTTTTTTGCGGCCAGCGGGGGCGGAAGCCGACGGTGGAGAGAAGAACGAGGTTTTATACGCTTTTGAGAGGTACTTGCAACCCTCCACAGAAGGAGACGCGCCTCACGGCCACCACCAGATATCAGATGTCGCAGGTACGTGAACCACCAAAACAAACCATCGAGCTGTGGTTTATGGGCCGTACCTGAAGGAGAAAAGTGGTTTTTGCTAACTGTATACTTAGTATACCATGCCGAACCAAGATATACAGTTGTATACCTTGGTCTGACCAGAGTGACGGTCACGTTTGCGGGACCTTCTGGAAAGCGGAAGGCAGTGGTCGATGGGAACTCTCACCCAGCAATTGGCACACTTTGGAATTAGTTGCCTGCCGTCCACATCACCGTGACCATGTCGTTCTTCCAGCGCTTCGTGTCCATGGTCGTGAACGACTTTGCCGTCAAGTCGCTCGCCAACTCGCGCGCGTTCCAGCGCTTCGCGCTCAAGACGCACTACCACGTCGAGGACGCCAAGAACCTCGCGAGCACGGGCGCCGACGTGCTCCAGTCCACGCTCAGCAAGAATGTGCCCAAGGTCAAGCAGTTCACGAGCGAGTTCGCGTCCGCACTGAAAGAGGAGATCGCCAAGGACATGAAAAAAGCAAAGTGAGCGCGCCGCGTGCGTCGCGCCCCCTGCCTAGCTTGCGTAACATGAGAACCAACCCCCCAAAGACAACAAAAATGAAAAAAAAGCGTATTGTAGATTTCCTTCGCGTGCGTGCGATCCCCGTGGCTATCTATGCTGCTACTCGAAGCGCCTCGAAGGCAAGCTTACGCCAGAGCGACTTCACAAACACCTCGGCCTCGTCCTCGAGAATGGCCTGGAGTTCATCGAGGATGACATCAGGTGCGGCTTTGGTCGAGAGCTTTTTCAGGATGAAGTTGATCAGGGTGGCATCCTCCTCGCCAAGGTACTCGACGACTTTCTTCGTCACCCACGGCACCATCTTGTCCTTGATGACGTGATTGGCCTCGACTGCATCCCACTGAATGGGGAAGGCGAATAGTCCCGCCTTGTCCGTCGGAATGGAGTCGATGAGTGTCTTCACGTCCTGTTTGAGTTGGTTATCAAGAAAGTCAAAAAATTTGAGACACTACGGCGACGGGAAGCGACGGCTCCGACTTCTTACCTCTGATCGCCTGTTGATTTTGGCAGCCGTGTCGATGGCTTTCTGCTGAGCCAATGCGCTGGCTTGCCTGTCTTCTTCGGCGAAGTCGATTTTCACAAGGTCCCGGACGGGCTTCGTCTCGAGCTCATCTTCAACCTTGAAAAGAGATGCAGCTGGGCTGCGAAGTCATATGCCACAAGGTTTCGCGTCAGATCCAAGTGTTTGGCGATCAATAGAGCAACACGATCGTACCCAACGATAACTTTCTCTTTCTTGGGCACGCCAAGAGACATCTTGAGATCCATTACAACCTTGGCAACGGGTTTCGGGGGAGCTGGCGAAGAGGCCATAGCGACAGGAGTCTCTGCGCTTTCAGATCTCGAATCACGTCGACGTTTGGTGCGACGCTCATTATCCGCGTCTTCATCGACGTTGGAGCTATTGCGCCGTCTTCTTCGACGACGATCTGACTCTCGTCCACGCTTACGATCGCGGCGTGCCTCGCGGCCACGCTCACGGCTGTGGCTTCGTGAATAGCTTCTGCTTCGACGTTTACGCCTACTCGACCGTCCGCGTGAGTGAGATCGGGAATGGGATCGTACCCGTTTACGATGGTCTCTGCCGCGATCTCTCTTTTCTCGCTCGCGTGTGTGTTCACGATCGTGTTCGCGCTCACTTGGCTTTGGTGCTGTGACAACTTTTGAGGTTTCAGACTTCTGCACAGTACCATTCGCTGCCTCTGACTCAACGATCTTGTCCTTTGATGTTGGGTGCGTTTCCTCATTTGCAATCGTACCGTGATCACTTGAGATTTCAGTCGGCACCGATGCACACTCGGGCACCATTTCCTTTGTCTCCCCCAGGGGTTGTTCCTCTTTACCACGGATACTTTCCTGTGCAGCGTCAACCCGCTCGTGGTTAAGTTCTTGCTCTCGATTGAGTTCCGTCGAGTGGAGCTTGCCAATCGCGCTCTGGATAATTGCGTGTTGGTCCTCCGCCTGATTATAGCAATTACCATCGTTAGCAATCCTATGTTCTTCCAACAGCTCCATGGTGACGAAACGCACATCGCCGAGGGCATCCTGATCGTCGCTCGCGTCACCTTGCGTTGTAGCCGGGGTCTCGTCTTGCTCTTCGCGAGGAATGTTGCGCGCTTGCGAAATAGGCGACTCGTCGCGATTTTCTCCATCGTGAAGACTATCGCCTTTGAGTTTGCGGTGTTCGTCTTCAACGCATTTCAATTCGCTGAGCACTTGGTTGTCGCGCTCTTGTTCGTCCCGCTTCCTCGCTTCTGACGTTGCCGACATCAACTCCTCCATCTTGGTATGCGTTTTCTTGTCTGCTTTCACGACGATTTGTGTCGAGCCGATGGAAAAGCCGTCGAGCAATCGCAGCGCGCGCAGTGCGTCCAGCGCTCCCACGTACGTACAATATCCAAACGCCAACGGTTTGCTCGTGACCGGATCCTGCGTTCGCTTCCACGACACGACATGACCACATTTCTAGTGCATTAAAACGCCAACACAAGCGCGTGCCATCGATCGCGTGTCAGCCCGACCCTCGCTGATCAATTATAACAGCCCACGAAGTAAAACACACCACATACCTCGAGTAGATTGCGCACGTGGCTGTCGTTGAGAGCCGTCGGCAGCTTGCCCACGAACAGACTGATCGGCCCCATCTCCTGCAGCGCAACAAGCGGTGCGGTGGCATGGCTTTGCGATGCTATGGAACGGACGGGCGTTGGCTCACGCGGCGTCATCGTCGGTGCGGCTTGCGGGGGCGGCGGACCGCAACCAGGGGGAAACCCCATCATAGGCGGGGGACCGCGCGGCGGGGGTCCGCGCATCGCTATCATACCAGGCACCACACCCGGCGGTGGGACAATCCCCCGCGGAGGGAACCCACCTCCGTTCACAGCATGGGCAGGCATGCCGTTCAGGGGCGGCGGACGGAACGGGAGCATGTTTCCGACCCTCGCTCCCAATTGCTTCCTTCGTTCCCCCTTGGTGGTGTGTTCAAGGAAATCTACTGTGTTAAGAGCATCTCCACATAACGACCTAAAAAAACCGGTAACAAAACCGGTCATATTTCTATTTTTCCAGCGAATGCTCGCAAAAATACCCGCCAATGGAACGTTTCCAGAGCTGCTCGGATGCGAGCCAAACGACGGGTGCGACGATGTCACTCCATTGCTGGACTTGCTTCTGCGCACTCGCATCCCCTCGACCACCTGAACATCCAACATGCATCGCGCCAAGCCGAAGACGCCGTTGAATGTACTATCCAGTGGAGCACAACTGATGGGGAGAATGCGATCACTGAGACTTGTGGTGGTGCAGATCATGGAAAAGAAGATCCCGGTGAACCCCAAGTATGCCAACACGCAGAGCAAGATCAACTCTGGCACGACTGTCCAGAAAGTGCGGCTCATCTGTGAGTCTTGTCCATTGTGTGCTTTCGTTTTACCACTCGTTCTCATGTATTTCTTATGTTTGGTGTAGCCAACAAGGAGTTCCTCAAGCGGCTGGATGAGACCTTCCGCCGTGTGACGCCACGCAACTTGGAGGAGCTGCTTGTGGAATACGAGGACAATGGTGGAAGTAGCAACAGCGGACAGCCAGAGATGGTCGCGAAGATGGTCAAGAAGAGTGACGGCAAGTTCGTCATGGAGCGCGTGCCGGCCGAGGACAACAACCAGAGCAGCAATGGCGGTCCACGGATCGTAAGCTACGAAGCCGAGGAGGCTGAAGAGTACGATCCGCCGTACCTCATTTTGGACACACGCACAAAAGAAGAGTTTGCCGTCAATCGCATCCAGCGCGCCAAGAACTTTCCGGCCGCGTACCTCAACCGCGACATCCTGTTGCCGGAGATGCATAAATTCGTGAGTTTGAGATGGCTGTGGACCCATCCTGACGTGGATTCTGACCTAGCTCAACGCCTCCCTCGTATGTAGAAAAACCACGAGAGCAAGCTCATCATCCTCTACGACCAGGACGAAAAGACGGTCCCGCAGACCGCTCACACACTCGTGCAGCGCGGCTTCGACAACGTGTACGTGCTCACTGGCGGCATTGTTGACTTTGCCGACGAGTACCCCGACCGCATCGAAGGACTGCCTCTGCCCAAAAAGCCAGTGGACCCGAACAAGAAACCCATTACGAAGGAAGTGTACAAGAACGCCTCGGCGCTCTCGACGACCGGCGGTGGGCCAAAGAGCGTCAAGAGCGCCGCGACGACTCGCAAGAAGGAAAACGCGTCGGATGTCAGCTCGGTCGTGAGCTCGCTATCCGTTGCCGACTCGGTCATCTCGAAAGCCAATGCGCGGAAAGCGCGCGTCGCTACGACCAACAGCTACAGATAGGGCGGTGCCGTCTTGCTGCGGTTGTCTCGCATCTCCGACATAGGTTATCGCCAAGTAGGATTCACATCATTTTATTGCGCGTCGCATGTAGCCAAAAGCGCCGATGGGAAAATGAAACATACACGCACACACACGCCGTGTCCGACGTGTCACTCCTCAACGACGACGATTCACTTGAGCGCGTCCGCAAACTTGTTCATGGCCAGCGCCATCTCAATGTCCTGCCACGACAACGACCCTTATTAGTCTGGACATCCTGTCTCTCTCTCACTCAACAAAAAGACGCACATTCTTGGAGAGCCCGTTGCAGTCGTGCGTGCTGAGCGTGACCTCGACGCGGTTGTACACGTTGAACCACTCGGGGTGGTGGCCCATCTGCTCCGCGAGCAGCGCCGTGCGGCTCATGAACGCCCAGGCCTGGTTAAAGTCGTCGAACGCGAACGCGCGCGTGATCGCGTCGCGGTTCTCGACGACCGTCCACGCGCTCGTGAGCTGCGGCAGCGCCGCCTCGCGCTCGGCAGCCGTGAGCTTCGTGGGCACCGCGCCGCTCATCCAGCGCCGCCCCGCGGCCGCCACCACCGCCATCGTCTTGGTCGTCGATCGCACGCGCAGCGCTGCCAGCATGGTCGTTGGATGGATTTTCCAATAATGAAAGCTCTTCGTCCACACACCGACAGATCCGTTTGCCGTCTCATCACACACGCCAGGTTGAAGAATCCCTCAAGTGGATAAAATCCAGATATTCCTATTATGGATGTTTGTCCACGCAGTCTTGAATTTTGAGAAACAAAAAAGAACAAAACAAACAAACCGCATCACTCGATCAATCGTGTCTCGGCTGTGCGGGACTCCACCTTGACCAACACGACGTCCTGGGCGTCGTCGTCCCGTCTGTACGGCTCAGTGCCTTGTCGAGCGCGTTGGCGGCGCCGCTCGGATGCTGTGCGAGCGGTCATGAGCAGCGCGCGGGAGGTGGTCACGGGCTCGCGTTCGTGGTCACTGTCAGCGGTCTCTCCGGACGGGGATGGGGTCTCCTCGGCCTCAGTGTGGCCCAAATCGGAAACAGACCCGGCAACAGAGATCGTGGCGTCCGCGTCGGTTCGTGCGGGCGAACGTGGGGGCGTGGGGATCGGCGTCGCTGGGAGGGACGGCACGGCACGCGGCGGTCTCTCCTCGAGCAAGCCTGGCAGCCGAGTATAGCTTACAAAGGCGCGTGCCACGGGCAGCCGGATGCCGACGCGCTCGTGGTCGGGCAGTGCCTTCCAGAGTCTCGCAAAGTAGTCGTGCTCGTAGTCGTACAAGAGCACGACCGCGCGCTTGAGCTGCGATTCGACGAACGCGCCACGGAACCCTCGGCTCTCGATGCTGAGCTTCTTCGCCTTGGTCTACACATGCAATGAAAGAATCGAGCAGTGGTAAGCTTGAGTAGCATGCAAAAGGCGAGACGCCAACGCCCCGTGTGATACCAGCCATTGGGAGATATAGTCGCGGTGGCGCTGCTGGAGATCGGAGATGCGCGAGCCGTCGCGTTTCTTGACGCATATCTCGACGACGTGGATCTCGTGGAAGCTCTCGAGGCGCTCGAGCGCGGCCTCGGTCCACGTGTATGAAAGCGTGTCCACTCCCAACACTTTGACGTTCAGCAGCTGGTCACCTACCATGAGATTTGAGCCATCCGCTCGTCAGTAACTCCGGATCGGTGAGCCTCCTCTGTTTGTATACTCACCTCTCGCGATGCCCGCGCGGTCGGACGGCGAAAGAGGGTCAACTTTCCGGACGAGAAAGATCTGGTTGCCGTGCGCGTCATAGTGCTTTCGCTCATGAATGCCAAAGTTTGGCTCACCGTCGAGCTTGAGCAAGAGTAACTACGGACACCCAGCGTGGTCAGTCGCTTCTCAAGGTCCGCAGTGATGGCTGGGTTGACTGATCCCGCACTGAACCTTCTTGGCGCCGCGTACAAACGCGGGCATGGACGTTGTCATGATGCCTGGGCTGGGTCTCGTTGAGTGATGTGGGTAGTGAGGTGGCGGGACCACAGCGTACCCAACGCCCCAATTTTGTTAATGACGTTCGCTTTGTTCACCTTACTCTTAAGGTCGGGCTTGGTCAATCTCTTTCAAACTGTGTGTTGAAGGAGGTTGACCACATCTTACGCTACTTCTCACCATGCCCTCGGTTCGCCATTGATCATGACGCGGCCACGTCGTGCGCGGTGCGGGAGCCAATCGTCGTCGTTATCTTCTTCACTTTTGCTCTCATACGAGTCGTCTCCCCCTTTCGTGCTTAGCCGTTCTTCTCTCTCGCGCTCCTTTTTAGCGTCGTCAAAGAGTGCCCGTCGCTGCTTCAGACTTCGTCGAGACGCGAAGACCGTCTTTGGTGTGGCTTGGCGGTGTGCATCGTACGGCAAATACCGGGTGTGGGTCTCGGGTGGGAGATTTCGAGGTCGTTCGAGAAAGTGTAGCGCCGATGCAGTCGGCGTGCGTCGCTGACTAATCTCACTGGGAATTGTACTCTCACTACGCGGCGGTGGTGACGGCGGAGGCTCTGACTTGTGGATCGATGGCGACGGCGAAGGTGACGGCGATGATCGGCGCGACCAGACTTGGGACTCGGTCGTGCTCATGTCGCTCAGCTTGAGCGATGCTAATCGTGCCTCAGCTATTGGCGGCGCTTGCTGCCAAAGACTTCGAGCCGGCGCCGCCGCGGGTGCGTCCTCCATCAGCCCTGGTAGCTTGATCTCGCTCACGAATGCGCGCGCGACTGGCAGCGGCATCAAAGCCTGTCGCGCTTGATCGTCCGCGAGTGCCTTCCACATGCGCGCAAAGTTGGTGGTGAAAATAATAAAGGACAAGGACAAAGACTCGCTGGAGTTGGGCCTCGATGAACCTGACCCGGAAGCGTTTGGTCGCGATTTTCAGCATCTTGGCCTTGGTCTATTTCATTTCATCAACTCGGATACAGAAGGCTCAAAGCAAGGTAATAATATACTGTATGTGTTACCAGCCATTGGGCCATCTAGTCGTGACGCCGCTGTTGGCGATCGCGCGCGTCAACGTGTTTCTTGACGCAGATCTGGACGATGTGGATCTCCTCGAGCCGCTCGATGCGCTCCAGCGCAGAGTCCGACCACGCAAAAGGACTGCTGTCTTCGCCGAGAACTTGAACCGTCAGAAACTGGTCGCCTAAGGCAGGGGAGCTCAACCATCGTGAAGAATCCTCAACCACCAACACAGATGCAACAAAACTAAACCTGGCGTGATGCCCGCACGGTCCGCCGGTGACTGCGCCGTCACACGGACGACCCCGAATACGGCGCGGCCATCACCGTCATGGCGGAGCTCCTCGATGAGCCCAAAGTCACGCTCGCCGTCGAGCTTGAGCAGCAACAGCTACCCCGTACCACCAGAAAGACCATCACAACTCGGAAGCGATTGAGGTGTCCATAGAATCGGGGGTAGTCACACAGTCTTGGCACCGCGCAAGAACGCCGGGTGCGCCGCCGAGCCCATGAGCGCTAGATGGTTGATTGTCGATTGTTTGTGGATCGAGAAGAGGAAAACAGGGAACGGGAAATTCCACCTGGAAGATCCGCTCGAGACCAATGGGATGAGCTCGCAGTGGAAGAGAGACGAGCGGGTGAGGCCCTTCGTCGATACCGATTGGAACGGGAGGCCACCAGATTTAGTGAATTTGTTATGATCACGATACTGCCGAGGTCGAGGTGCCGGAATCGCCACCACCAGTGGTGGTGCACCACCTTTGATGGATTTTCTCTGCTCCAAGGTTGAGATCTCATTTTACCGGTGTGTCTACTGTACCGTACCGGTTTTAAATTCGGTTAACTTATGTGAGACCACCATGCAAATCAAAAGCGCGCGAAACGCCCATCCATGAACAGCGCGAGCCGCCGCCCGCGGGCGGCTCCAGCGCGGTCCACGAGCACGCCACTGCGTCGTCCGGCGTCGGCGCCGTCTCCGTCCACGCGCCGTGCTCCTTCGGTCTCGAGCGCGTCGCCAGCGGTCCGTCGCACGCCACGGCCGGCGTGGAACGGCTACTTGACCGACGAGTCGCAGTACAAGCTCTCGCGCGAACGGCAGCTCGTGCGCCAGATGCAGCACCTCTCGGCCGCGCACTTCCACTCGCGCCATGGACAAGGCCACGTGGGGGGCCATCACAACAGTGGCGATGATGGTGATGATGATGATGATGTACGCGACTCGGGCTCCGCGTCGTCTCACTCCAGCGAAGTGTCGGCATCTCAACATAGCAGCCACCCACGCAGCGCTAGGGGTACACGTGTGGATGACCACACTACACATGCTCGTTCGCACGACCGCATGCGCGGCGAGCTCTCGGCGCTGGAGCACATGCTGTCCGAACTGGAGATCGAGTCTGAGCGGGTCAACGCCTACGAGTCTCAGCTCGCAGAAGTAGAAGGGCACTCGGACGATAGACAGCACACAGGTCGAAGAAGCCGTGGTTTTGATGGAGACCAATCGCCAAACCAATCCTTATCCGTTGTGTACGAGGTCGCCAGCGACAGCACGTACGACCACGGTGAACATGACGACGGCGAGACCAGTGAAGATGCAGGCTTCTATGACGACCCCGTCGCACAGATTTGCTACAAGTCGCTACGTGTCGGCGTTGACCTCACGCAGAAGATGCAGCTGCTCGTGCAAAAGCTGGAGGTTGAGCGCCGTCACCGCAGAGCCCACGAGAAACGTATCCACGATCTGGAAGAGGTAATATCGAGCTGTGTTCTGGCGGGATCGTGAGCACCACAGCCATAGTAGTTCTGGTCATCCATCATTAAGTGGCTGACTTCGTTCTGACTTCCGTTGCTACTGTGAAGCTGTATCGTACTATGCAACGGCGGAACGAAGTGGTCGAAACGCGCTACGAAGAGCTGGCCAGCCAAGTGGACGCCATGGTAACACCACCTATCTCAGCGGGGCATCCACATGATCACTCAACTGCTATGGTTATGTGTAACTCTGTAGAGAGACGCTATGATTGCCACGGAAGAGGCTCTGCACCGTGTCTCCATGGAATTAGCACACGCCAAAGCCTCGCGAGAGGAACCACCTTCGACTGTCCAACGAACCGGTGCGTTATCGGCTTCACTCTTGTCCGCCTGGTCCCTGTGGCCAACTCTGACCCAAACTACGTGATGATGATAGACCACCGCCTCTCAGCTGCGTACGAACACCTCCACGACCACGACGTCGAGGCCGAGATCCGAGAGGACGGCGCGCTCCATGCTCGGCCGGCGTGGCGACCGGCCCAGAACGGGCTTCGCATCAACTCAGATCTGATGCTAACATAAACCTGTATCATTGGTCCAAATCTATCCATTCGGTGTTTCATTGGTTGATAGTATGCACTCGACCCTGGCAATGAGCCTCCGACACTCATCATCACCACCAAGAGCTCCGAGATGGCGTCTCCGTACGAGCCACCCGAGTGGGGACTCGACGGGAAGAACGTCTTTGGCCTTTCGCTGGACGTGATCCGTAACGGCGTGCTGGTCGAGTCGCTGTCGCTTCCGCTGGATCCGGCCAAGAGCTTTGTCGTGGCCGGCCGCATGGAGCCGCTGTGCGATCTCGTGCTCCAGCACCCGTCGCTCTCGCGCGTCCACGCGGCGCTCCAGTTCGACGCCCAGGGCGCACTGTTTGTGCAGGACCTCACGTCCACGCATGGCACGTTCGTCAACAAGAAACGGCTAGCGCCGCGGCGCTTCCAGCGCGTCCACGTCGGCGATTTGATCGTGTTTGGCGAGTCCACGCGCAAGTACGCCGTGTGCGGCCCCGAGGAACTGCGGCCCGAGGAGCCCGACATGGCGCGGCTGCGAGCCAAGATCCAGGCCAGCAAAGCCGCCGAAAAGCACCGACACGAGGTCGATATTGATAGCGGCGCGAGCTGGGGCTTCCGCGAGGACGCCGTGGAAGAGGAAGAGGAGGAGGACGACGACGACTCGGGCGTCGACAAGCAGCCAGCGGCGCGCCGTGGCACTGGCGGCAAGGACGACGACCTGCCCGAGTATCTCCGCGGTCTCAAAGAGACCGGCCGTGGCGCGTACGAGTCAAGCGTCAAGAAGGAGGATGTGAGCGAGAAGGACCAGAAGCTCTTCACGCAGCTGCAGAACAAGATCACGAAGATGGAAAACCTCGAGACCGAGAAGGCGCGGATCCTCGCCAAGCAGAACGATCTGAGTGGCGGGCTCACGGACGGCCAGCAGAAGACGCTCGAGCGCAACAATGCACGGATCGAGAGTCTCGGGAAGGAAATCGCGGAGCTCGAGGACCGTATCCACGCGCGGAACGCCCAGCGCGACCAGTCCCGTGCGGCCGCTCACAAGAAGGCGGCATCGCTCTCGTCGTTGTCCTCGTCCAGGACCACCGCGGCCGATGTGTATGGATATGACAGTGACGAGGACGACTTTTACGACCGCACGCGTGCCCACCAGAAGAAGCTGGACGCGCGCAAGCAACAGCTCGCCGCGGGGATCAAGCCCACGGAAGCGAAGAAGACGCAGCCAAAGACCGAGGTGCTCACGGCCGAGATCATCCAGCGCAAGATCAAATTGTTGGAGAGCGACCTCCAGGGCTTGGATGCTGAGTACGCGCGAGTGGAGGCTGACACAGAAGGCGATGGCTCGAAAGCGACGGAAGGAGGCGGCGTGGACGCTCTCGAGGCGTTTATGCAGTCGACGGCGAGGGAGCTCCATGCCAAAGAGCTCGCGCGCGTTCGCACGCGGCGAGAGGAAGTTGAGACGGAGCTCAAGAAGCAGCGACAGCTGCTCGCGATCGCGATGCCGGCGCTGCAGCACGAGCAGCCGTCGAGAGCACCAGTTACTTCGTCGGCATCGACTTTAACACCTGGGCCTTCAAAAGAAACAGAGCCACTAAAGTCCACCTTATCGCCCGCAGAGACAGTCGAGGGGCCTCAGGTCGAAGAAAAGAAGCGTGATACAGGCACACCGCCTCGAGAGCCGAAGCAACTGAAGACACAACGAGCACGTGAGGAAGATGAGCCGCCTGTGACAGCGAGCCAGGCTTCTACCGAGCTCCCGAAGAAGCGGCGCGTGATGGGACCCACATTGCCACCACCGACCGTGGCTCCAGCCAAGACCGTGGATGCTGCAACCCTCGAAGGCGGGGACCGTGTGTGGGTGCCACCGCCCAACCAAACCGGCGACGGTCGCACCAAGCTCAACGACAAGTACGGCTACTAGATCAATGCAATGTACACGTTGGTTGAGGGATATTACATTGTAGCTCGGCCGCCATTTTCCCCAGCTTGTTGTACGTTCTCCGTACGCCCATTCACCCTCACCATCGTGCGACCCGCTGCTATGAGACTAGCGTCTGCTGCCCACTAGGTGTGGTTGCTACTCAAGCTCCTGCAGCCGTTCAACCAATCTGAGTATCGTGTTTTAGGGATGATGCAAATTCTCTTGGCGCAAAGACATCACCTGATTTGACCTCAACCGAACACGTTGCTATGGACTTGCAGTGAAGGACGGCAAGGCATCATCACAAGATCTCATCTCAAAACATTATACAAGAGACTCATGCGAAGAACAGAGAGACTCACAGTTGTTTGTGGGGTGTTGGTTTCTTGCCCCGGGGAGCTCGAGGTCGCCGCCGACTTCATTCCGCAAAAAGCCAAGCCAAGTCCACACGTCCACACTGGCAGCTACCGCACCCCCTTGCACAAGCCCGCTCTACTAGTCTCGGCCCACCATGTCCCCAAATTTAAATGCACCCCTCAACGAGGTAGGAGACACGCCGAGTAAGGAAGCGGATGGCAATGACCCGACATACTAACCTGCTGGACATGCAATGCAGCGCCAACATGGCGACGCTGAGGTGTTCCTCGACGCGTTCGGTGCGACGGCGGCCACCTCTGCGGAACGCTTATCGCAGTCGATGGATATCGTCGCTCGTACGCTTGAGGTATCGTTCGGCGAGCCCGCCGCCTGGGTGTAGTCGGTCCAAGGAACACTAACACTCGTTAGGGAAGCAGGCCGCTTCCTGGGATCTCTTGAGCTCTATTGTTCCAAACGTCTAATCCCTTTGTCCTAGCCTGCGACTTCCTCCTGCTCGGCGAGGGGCGCTTCCCTGA
>JAADVT010000362.1:0-30336 GCA_023335895.1 Pythium rishiriense
CCCCCCCCCCCCCCCCCCCACTCGTCGGCCTTCATCCTCCCCACACGCGTCCGCCATGGCACCACCGCCGTCTCCGAGCGCTGCTTCCCCTGACGTGCGCGTCGCGATCGAGTCGCCGACGGCCAAGCCGGCCGGGCCGTACGCGGGCCTCGTCGACACGCCGCCGAGCAGCTACGAGGGCATGCGCGTGAGCCGCTTGCTGTACACGAGCGCGTTCCTCGCGCTGCTCCAGCCGGCGCAGTTTGGCTGGTCGCTCTCGCAGGTCAACCTCTCGACGTTCAACGACAAGGACGACTGCGATGCGCGGCCCGTGGCCGACGGCACGTGCCTCATGTTCCCGGGCCACACCAAGACCCAGTGGACGTGGGTCGTCAACGCCTGGGTCATTGGCGGCATGGTCGGCGCGCTCGCGAGCAGTAAGCTGTCCGACCTGTACGGCCGCAAGACCACGCTGCTCGCCAACTGTGTCATCATGGGCGCGGCCGCGGCGGTCCAGGCGAGCGCGTCGAGCGTCGCCGTGTTTGCGATCGGCCGCGCGATCGCCGGCCTCGCCTCGGGGGTCGCGACGTCCATGGCCAATGGCTACATCTCCGAGATCGCGCCACCCCACTTGCGCAACAAGCTCGGCGTCGGCTACCAGATCTCGATCGCGATCAGTTGCTTGCTGCTGGCCATTGTCTTCTTCGTCGCTGATACGGCCAGCGGCTGGCGCTACATCGCCGCGTTCCCGGCGTTGATCGCGCTCGTGTTTTTGATCTTGGCGCCACGCTTCATGGTCGAGAGTCCCGCGTGGCTGCTGACCAAGGGCCGCCAGCACGAGGCCGAGGAAGAAATCGCCAAGATGTTTGGCCACGAAAACATTGCGCTCGCGCTCTCGTGGATGCAGCAAGTCCACAACGACAAGCGCGCCGACCAATCCTTGGTATCATCCTCGGCAGTCGCGACCAAGATGCACAACCAGGACGACACCGAGCCGGTAGTCCAGAACCCGTGGAAGACCATGGTCTCCCCAGAGTATCGCCAACAGACCATTCTCGCTGCGTGCATGGCGCTCGCGCTCCAGTTCTCGGGTATCAACGCGGTGTACTTCTACTCGTCGGCCATGTTCAAGGACGCCGGGCTCGCGGACGACCGTGTGGGGATCCTCATCGTGAACGTCGTCAACGTCATCCCATCGGTGGGATCGGGATACCTTGCGGCTCGATACGGCAACCGCACGATGCTGCTCTTTGGTCAGCTCTTCATGCTCGCTTGCGCCATCGGCCTCACCATCGTGCTTCTTGTCGACATCAAAGCGCTCTCCGTCGTGTTTGTCGCGTTGTACGTCGCCGGGTTTGGAGTGAGTCTTGGGCCACTCGCGTTTGTGGTGGCCACCGAGGTTTTCCCCGACGAACTTCGTGCCAGTGGTGGATCGCTCACGCTGTTTGCCAACTGGTGTGGCACGCTCGTGATTGGTGTCGGTTACCCATACGTGGCCGATGCGCTCGACGAATTGGGCTTCCTTCCGTTCATCGCAACGATTACGCTGTTCACAACATTCATGTACAAATTCCTCCCAGAGACATCGGGAAAAACGACGGACGAAATCCAAGACATGTTCCGCGCCAGAAAGCCAAACACGTCCGCATAAAACACTTATAGACGATCGCGGATCTTCATTTTCTGTATTTCTTCGTCTTGTCCCTCTCTAACGTTCATCACCCACATGTGTCGCTGTTGACGGCTCATGTTATCCAATGCGCGGTTTCACGAGACCACTATAGCGCCGAAGACACACAGCCTCCTTATACCGGCGCGCAGGGTCATTATCGTCTAGTGAAACTTCTGCTGGATCTTCTTGTGGACTTGGACCAAGAACTCAACGTACGATACGTCGTTACGTGTGCGGTCTTCGACCAGCGAGCTCATGAATCGGCTAGTACGCCAATCGTTCTTAGACAGAATCTCAAGAGGCTGTGTGATTGGCATCATCGAGTTGAGGAACTCGACAACGTCACGCACGCGCGACCGCAGACCGTCAGTCGGCTCGTTCTCCAGAGTCTCAAACAAATCAAGGGTGTTCTCGGCCGTGTCGACATGTTCCACGCCAAAGAGTTCCAGGAGCAGCTCGGTCGAAGCACGCGGGCCAATGTAGATGTAGCAGTTCATAGCAGAGTGGAGCAGGAAAATACCTTCCTCGTCCAGCTTCTCGGCAGTTGGTGGAAGCTGCGGCGGCAAAATGAACTTGCCATCTTCGTCGAACGTACCACAATCTTCAGGCATATCGTGGATGCTGTACAGTTTAGGGTAGACGGCTGACACGGCGAACTCAACTGGTAAGCTGTTCAGCAGACCCATCATCATCACACGTTCGTCCGCTCGCACGTCGATGAAGCCACGAGGAGGGTTGCCTGTCAAGTTCCCGCGGAATGCACGACTCTTCAGAGTTGCGAGAGTGTAAAGTGGAAGCAGCTTCAGCGACTCAGGAAGGATAAGCTGTCCAGATGACGATGACGCCGCACAGTGCTTGCGGTAGTTGAACAAGACGCTCACACACTCGTTGACGAGGTTGTCCTTAACGGCCGTAGGCGTGGCCCGCATCAACGACTTGTCAACGAATTGCTTAGCAGCAACACGTTGCCAGACCGAGCAAGTCGCGTCCAAATCCGCAAAGCGGAAAACGTTCGCCAAGATACCATCAACCGGAAGCGCCAAGTTGTGCACACGAACGCAGCGAATTCCATCGCTCCGCGTGTACAGAAGCGCTGCCTGGATGTACGCGTCAGTTCCTTCTGTAAGGTTTTCATCGTAGCCGAAGGTCACGCATACTGAGCGATCTTGGTCAATGACCGAGAACTCCATCTCGTCAACATCAAGCCCACTGTTTCCTCCCCTTGGGTTGTAGAAGTTTCCGTAAGAGCGTTCGACACGGAGCCCAGCACTTACGCGGACCTTCAACACGGCTTCGTAACCACAATCTCTGTCGACAATCCGCTGGAGCATCGTTCGCAGGTGGTGGCGGTTGTTCACCTTCTCCTTCTCAAACTGCGGTAAGTAGGCAACTCGGCCACCTGTGAGCTCACACACCCGGCCGATGTCGGCTAGGGAAGAGAAAGGGTTCGCCACCGAGAACACGTCGAGCGAGATATGCGACTCAGCGCACTGTTTTGCGAGGACCTCGTATGAGTTGTTGTCCTCAGGGGTATACAAATCAACCTCCTTGGTCGTGCCATAGGCTCCACTGATTTCTTCCCGCTTGATCTTGCCCAATCCGATCCGAGGTGCGCCAGCGTGGAGCAGGATTACACGACCGCCGCTAACACGAAGCGAGTCCACAACGCTGGCCAATGCCGCCCCAGAGACCGCCTGGTTCTTAGTCGTCCCCTCGAAGTTCTTCAGAATGAGCTCCGCCAAATCGTTAATCTTCTCTTGCGCGTTCGGATCCTCCATGGACACGAGCCAGCTGCTTGGCGGAAGGGGTGCCGCTGGGTCATCGATATCGGGGCACATGCTCATCGAGATGGTCTTGTTGTGATCCATTCGGTAGTAGTGCACGGATGAGTCGAAAGTAACGATACCAACTTTCTTTCGTTTGTTTTGCGCAAGCGAAGGAAGAAGGTATCGGATGGCATCAAGCGTAGCAGATGCGAGAGACGTCTGGAACGAGAATAGTGAAACGTCGAGCACGAACACAAAGATGGGTTCCTGAGGCGGACGAACAGTGTAGGCAGCAGGCACGACGTAGTCAACCGAGCCTCGACAAAGCTCCGATCGCTCTTGGATATCACGTCGACGGCCGTTCTGGTCCACGCTGCAGTAGTAATCACGAGGGGTCTCGTTGTTGAGCAAGCAGATGTTGCACACAAACTTGCGGCCTCCCTGGATAAATTTCGTGTACGAGTTCACGTACGCACGGCAGCGCGTACAGCGGAGGGGTCCCTGCGGACCAAAGTCCACCAGCGGAACCGGGAGTTCGTCCTCCTTCAGCTCCGCGAGCGGGCAAATCACTGCAGCGAGAGGCAGGCCACACTGCTTCATCACATCCTTCGTGCTCGGGATATGGTTCAACGTGGGTCGGATAAAGCGCGGGTTGCACGTGCCTTCGTCCACGCACACGAAGTCACTGGTCGCGGCCGGCGGCATCGAAACGGTGTGGCCACGGGCAACGTATTGCGTGCGCTCCGTGTGCACCACGGGACGCGGGATCTGGTTCGGATCAATACGCTGCTTGGGGGGCTGCGGCTGCTGAGGTTGCTGCTGCTGCGGGTATCCTTGCTGGTGGCCAGGGGCACCAGGGTACCCTGGCGCACCCGGGTAGCCTTGAGGTGGCGGAGGCCCACCAGGGTAGCCTTGCGGCTGACCATTTGGAATCGCACCTGGAGGCGGCGGTGGCTGCTGCGGGTAGCCTCCCTGAGCACCGTACGGACCAGGGCCGGGTGGTCCTGGAGGTCCTTGCGGTCCTGGAGGACCTTGGCGGTTGAACTGGCCGGGTGGACCTGGAGGCCCAGGAGGACCGGGTGGGCCCTGCTGGCCGAAAGGTCCCCGCTGGCTTGGAGGGCCTTGCGGGCCGGGAGGAACTTGGTGTCCCGGAGGACCTTGCGAGGCACCAGGGAATCCGCCTCGCGACTGGCTGGGGGGACCAGAGTTGAAAGGAGGGCCTTGCTGCGGAGGTCCACCAAACGGTGGGCCGGGACGGCTCCCTGGGGGGCCTTGTTGAGGGGCACCAGGCGGACCACCAAACGGCGCCGCTGGGCCCGATCCAGAGTGCGGCGGACCGGCCGCACCTGGCGGTCCTTGACCTGGATAGGGACCGCGCCCAGGGGGCCCATTCGGAACGGGTCCTACAAGATCACAACAGTCGTCAGCGACTGCAGCCATTGCACACCTCACACAGGAAAACAAACATTCATCGCATACCGCGCGGCTGGAACTGGTTCATCGGCGGTGCACCCGCCGAAAGCGGGCCAGAGCCGGGCGGGCCCTGTCCGTGCGGCCCAGGACGGTACCCGGGGCCTGGGGGCCCTCCGCCTTGCGACCGCGGCGGTCCTGGCGCGCTCGGCGGACCGCCGGGGAACCCGCCCGGCGGTCCCTGGCGCACGTACCCGGGCACGCCACCGCCGCCCGAGGACGGCGGACCGCTGGGCATCGCGCCGCCCGGCGGGAACCCACGCGGCGGCGGGCCCCCTGGGAAGCCCCCCGATCGCGGCGGCTGCGGCTGGTTTGGGTCTACGCGTTACAAAGGAGTTGGTCAGAATTGGGGTTTCCCCTTTAGGAGGGGGAAATGGGTTGGGACGTACGGGGCTGGTAGGGCGCGGCGCCGGCGTAGCCCGGCTGGCTGCGAGGCGGCGCGTACGGCTGTTGAGGCTGCGGAGACGGCTGCGACGGCGGCGCCGCGCCGTGGCCGCCGTTGTAGCCGCGGTGGGAGCTCGGATGCATGGCGCGTTGAGCTTGCTCCACGTGCCACCTTCAAGTGAGGGCGACAAAGGAAAGCCCCCGTCGGGGGGGGGAGCAAGGGAAATAACCTCACACAAGGGAGGGGGGGGCGATCTGGATATGAGGGGAAGGTGAGGTGGAATCAGAGGAATGAGGAATGCTGAGGAGGATCAGAGGGGAGGTTCGTAACACGTCGAGATCGAGGTGTGTCGGATCTGCCACGTCGCAGGACGACCGCGTGTTTTGAGATTGCGTGAACTGGACTCCAGTTCCCAAGAAATTACAATACTGTAATGATGGGAGGTCGAATGTGACGTAGGCTGCGTCACGAACGCACTTAATCTACACGATCCAAGCACCGCCACCTGGCCGCATGTGTCGACGTAAAAGGGGAAACCTCAACCGTTGACGTCAACGTAGCGCTCCCAAAGTTCGATTTTTCGCATTAAGTACGCATCAAACCCTACCCCCGATTGTCCATCAGCCAACCCACACGTGGTTTGGCGGTGGGCGGATGATGACGCACTGCGACACGGCCAGCATCCAACGACGCTTCATGGGATCCGGATATTACCAAACTAGACGCCTCCCTCCACTAGCGCGTCATGGGACACAGTCGACCACCCAGAAGGAAAAAGCTCTCTCGTCCCTCATTCTCGAATTCGCCGACCTCCAGTTCCTCCAGTTCCTCCTCATGGCGTCGCTCGTGCAGCTGCTCGTGAACGGCGTGGAGCTCAGCGCGACGACCGTGCTGGTCGTGGTGCTCGCGAGCCTCGCGCTGCTGGCGCTCCAGGCCGCACTCCAGCGCAAGCACGGCGACGACGCGTCGGCGCCCAGCGGCCGTGCGCTGCGCCGCAAGATGTCGAACATTGGCATGTCGACGCTCG
Organism: Pythium rishiriense; assembly: GCA_023335895.1. Classification (NCBI taxonomy): domain Eukaryota; phylum Oomycota; class Peronosporomycetes; order Pythiales; family Pythiaceae; genus Pythium; species Pythium rishiriense. The sequence continues at coordinate 6,300 of JAADVT010000362.1, forward strand.
TGTCCGAGACCGAGACCAACCTGTCGATCCCCGTGAGCCTGCTCGCGGTCGAGGGCAAGATCTCGGTCGAGGAGTTTACGGCGCGGCTCCAGGTGCGCATGGCCGGCGACCCGTTCTTTCGGCGCTTCCGTTCGCTCGTGGTCGGCGCCGAGAAGACGTTTGTCGAGATCCCCGAGTTTGACGCGTCGCCCCACGTCACGACCCACGTGCTGCGCGACGGCGAGACGCCCATCTCGTACTTGGAATCGATCACGAACAAGCCGCTCGACTTTAACAAGCCGCTCTGGGAGATGCACGTGCTGGCCTCGGAGTCGGAGCTCGTCACGCACTTTGCCTGGAAGGTCCACCACTGCATTGGCGATGGCCAGTCGCTGGCCGTCGCGCTCATCCGGCTCAGTGACAACAAGGTCCAGTTTGAGCAGATGATCGAAAAGCACCAGGCCGCCAAGAAGAGCGAGAAGAAGACACCCAAGTCGCTGCCGGCCAAGCTCAAGGACCTCGTCGGTTTCGTTGTGCTGTGCGTGTGGTCGACGTACGTGATTGTGCGCAAGCTCGGCGCGCTCGTGTTCCGCGCCGAGCCGGCCACGGCGTTTAAGCGCCGCGGCGGCACCCAGAAGAAGCTCTCGCACCACATGATGTACAGCGTCACCGAGACCAAACGCGTCGGCAAAAAGTTCAACGCGACGGTCAACGATGTCATGCTCAGCTGCGTGGCCGGCGCCATGCGCCGCGCGCTCGTCGCGTCGGGCGTCGAGGTCGCACCATCCCTCACGGTCCGCGCTGCGATCCCCGTGGACATGCGCGGCACGAACGAGGTCGTCAAGGACGCGCGCAACAAGTTTTCGTCGCTCGTGATCGACTTCCCCGTCGGGCAAGTCGACCCACAGAAGCGGCTCCAACTGATCCGCAGCAACATGAACGAGGCCAAGAACTCGCTCGAAAAGGTCTTCACGTACTGGACCAGCCACGTCGTCGCGCAGTTGCCCGACTGGCTCATCAAGCCCGTGATCCAGCTCACGACGTCGCGCATCTCAGTCGCCATCTCCAACGTGCGTGGCGCTGCGTTCAGCCTCTCGATCTGCGGCAAGCCGCTCAAGGGGTTTTACGGCTTTGTCCCACCGCCGCCGACCGTGAACCTCGGCGTCGCCGTGCTTTCCGTGGGCGACGAGCTCGGGCTGAATGTGCTAGTGGACACGAGCGTCGGGGTCGACGGCAAGGACTTTTTGGCGTTCGCGAAGCAGGAGTTTGACGCGCTCGTCGCGATCGCCGACGCGCCAGCGAGCGATGAGAAGAAGCAGCAGTAAGAAAGTAGGATAGTAGCTCCGCATGTGACTGTATCTATGTAATACTTGCAAGATGAATAGTTTAGCCGAGACGATGGGCAATGGTGTAGTACACTTCTCACTGTTCCGACTGCAGTGGCCGTGCCCAGCCATCGTTCGGATAAATAGGACGCGCGCGAGGAGGTCAACTGGCGACAGACACGACGAAAGTTAGGTCCAGATCGAGAAAAAAAAGCCACGATATAGTTAGGTGGGTGGTGTTGGCCACTTACACAATCTCCTGCTGCTTGAGTCCGAGCACTTCCTCTTCTTCGTCGTCGTCAATGTCCACGCCCACAGCGTGACCGGTTCGCTCGTTCTTGGCAGGTGACACGGGCGAGCCCACGCCATTCGACGTGCGCTTCGAGGATCGGCCGGGCTTTTCGTACTCGCTGTTGCCACCGGCGAGCAAGCTCGCGCGGTCCGCGACGTGGGCTGACGACTTGATCCTTCGGCTCGAGAACCCCCACTCGCCGCTCTGCTGGCGCTGCTGCAGTCGGTTGAGAATGACACCGACCACCAGTAACTCCCACACGAGCGCGAGCAGCAGGTCAAACAGGAACAGGAAGAACAGCGAGGCCTCAAACGATGGCGGCAGCTTGAGCACGCCAAAGCTCGTGTCGACACCGACGGTCTGCGTGGTCTGTTCCGACTTGTAGCTGAAGAGTTGGATGTTGAGGATCAGGAAGATCAGCGCCGAGTAGAGCGCAAACACCTTGTTCGTGTAAAACGGTTTGCGGAACACGTCCTTGATGTTGAACGCGACGGCCACGATCCAGTACTGGAAGTGGCCAAAGAGCCAAATCACCGAGTTTTCGTACGAGTGCTTGGTGAGGTCGGGCGACTGGCCGGGCACGAACACATAGCAAGGCGGTTCAATAGCCGAGATATTACCCGCGCGGGTCAACGCCAGCGCGTGCTCAGCCGAGCAGTACCACGACTTGGCCTTAGCCGCCGAGATCGCGATACCCAGGCAGATGAACAAGAACATGATCTGGCCCGCGAGCGAAAACACGATTGTTGGTGCGAACAACGACTTGGGTGGCAGGTCCTTGGTCAGGCGGTCGGCTGCGGCCGTGCGAACCATGAGAACCGAGAGCCCAAACACGACAATGAGGTCGTCAAAAAGGAACTGGTTGTTGCTCATCTGCGACGAGTAGTCGTTCATCAGCGACGACATCGTTAGCTGGATGATCGAGTACAGCACCATGTACTTGAACGCAGCAAACGAGGTGCTCAGGGCGCAGCGGCCCTCGCGCAGCACCTCGACGACGTCCGTGATCTGCTTCTTGCGGCTCGTGAAGGGGGCCACGATCGACGCATCCGCGTCGGACAACGCGATGCCAATGTGGGCTGCCTTGAGCGCACCGCAGTCGTTTGTACCATCACCGACCATACCGACCGTACGGCCGCGCTTGATGAGCGTCTCGACGATCCAGGTCTTCTGCTGCGGACGGATCCGCGAGAAGATCTTGGTATTGAGCACGACCTGCTCGACAAACAGGGAATTCTGGGTCGCCTGGAGCTGCTCAAGCGCAGCGCCCGTGAGTGCGAGATCATTGTTATCAGCGAGCCCAAGGAACGTCTTGGGGTCGAGCGGCGTCCACTGAGGGGTCGGCTGCGAAGCGAGATCATCCACGTCAGCAAACACGAGTCGGTTGTCCTGTTCCTTTTCAGCGTCCAAGAGTAGAATCGTCGACTGTAGCTCCATGTTGATCTTACGCGACACATGGATTGCTGTGAACGCGTTGTCGCCCGTGATGATGCGGACATCAACATTCGCTTCTTCCAGCGTCGAGATCACGTACGGTGACTCGGTCTTGATCTTGTTGAGGAACAAAATGAAGCCCAGAAAGTTCAGACGGCACTCCATCGCTTCGCGTTGCGGTACGTCCGCCGTGACCGGGTACGTCTTGCTAGCGAGCGCGACCACATAGTAGCCCTGGAACGAGTACGTGCGCACCTTCTCCATGTAGTTGGCAGGGATCGTGGCCTGGTTGCAAATCGCCACCATCGCCTCCGGGGAGCCTTTGCTGTACACGACACGCTGGCCCGACTCAAAATCTTCAATGAGCACCGATGAGCGCTGAAGCGCGGCGTCGAAGAGGTAGCGCTTGACCACACCAAAGGTCTTGCCAATCGGCGATGAGATGAGGATCGAAAACGGGGCATTGGGCGTGTTTCGCTTGTGGATGTTGGTTTCGATAGAGTATCCCGTGGCTTTGAACATGTCGTGTTCAAGGGCGTATCCCGTCACGTGGCCGCTGCGCTCATTGAGACCGTGGCATGTCGCGAGTCCGACAATTGCGTTGATCGAAAGCACGTCGACTTCGCTTTGCATGCCGACAAACGTCGCCGACGTCGACGAGCATTCGTCAACGCCCTGGAAATCCAAGTGATCGCTGGAAAGCGTACCGGTCTTGTCAAAGCAAAACGTGTCAACGTGGCCCGCGAGGTTGATACGCTGCGAATTGATGCAGAAAATATTGGCCGACTCCAAACGCGTCAGCGCAAAGCCCACGCCGACCGTCAAAATCAACGGCAGCGCCGGTGGCACCGCGACCGTGATGAGATCGAGCGCCGACGTGAGCGACTCGCTCGCCGGGATGTTGAGGTTGGACGCCTGGACCATGCGCTTGATGAACGCAAGAATCGCCACGACAGACAATGCCGCGAGGAAGCGGTAGCTGTCGCGCTCGATCTTGAAGTTGAGCGGCTTTGGGTACACAATGGAGCGAAAGAGCTCCCCTTTGGACGTAGAAAAGCCCGTCGCGAGCACGACGGCGCGGGTCGAGTTGTCGGCTTTTGTAGCGAGAATGGTCGAGCCGGCGTGGAGAATGCACTCTTTATGCTTCGTCTTGAGCTGCATGTCGATGCGGGTCTCGCTGTTAGCGTTCAGTAAGTGCTGTTTTGTGATCGGAATGGCCTCGCCGGTCAGCGTGGACTCATCGGCTGTGCACTCGCCGGCAATCACCAGCAGATCCGCTGGGACAAGCCCCTCCTCGACCACAACAATGTCGCCGACCACGAGGTTACTCACGGCAACCGACTGAACGCGCTGGTCACGGAGTACTTTGACGCTAGCGTCCACGTGGACAAGATCGTGGAGCTTTTGGTCGTTTGTGACCTGCGAGTACACTTCCCACGCGATCGACAGCGCCGAGAGCGCCATGATCACGAGCGCGTACGTCACATAGTCTTCACTCAACCAGATGATCGCGCTCGCCACTTGGAACAAGTAGAACGGGTGGAGTACCTTACGGAGTAGCACTTTTTTCCACGGCATCGGCTTGAGGTCGATCACGTTGGGGCCAAAAATTTCCCCAAGCTCCTCGGCCTTGGATCCGCTGAGCCCGCCGCTCTTGACGCGCTTGTCAATCTCGCCATATTTTTCTTGGAGCTCATTCGCGAGCCGTACGAACCCTTGCTTCTTGGCGTCGTAAAAATGGCGGCTCTTGCGGAACTCAAACCAGGGCACGCCCTGGAGCGACTGGACCGCGCACTCTCCCCACGTGACGATCGCGCCCGCGGGCGCTGCGGAACTGTCGCCGTCGCCGCCGTCGTTGTCGGTGGTCGTGGCACCGTCGCTTGCAACGTGCTTGACGAGCACGTAGTCGGCCTGCTCGATTGTTGGGACCTGCTGCTTGGTAAGCCGCGTGTGGAGCTGTGGGAACCACATGCACACGATGGGCAGCGCGCCACCCGTCGCCGCACTGGCCAGAAGGAACAGCGCGTTCTGGGCCGTCGACGATCGGAAAAACAGCACGGCCGCAGCGTCCGGCGCGCGCGTCGAGAGCGACGCCAGCGCGTACGCGAGGCTGCCGCCAGTGGCCGGCGAGCCCATGCGCGAGGGCAAAGACGCCATGAGCGGGTCCGAGTCACTAACGGTCGGGGCAGCGTCGTCGCGGTCCTCAGACGCAAGTGTTGGAAGTGGCGGCACGAGCGCAGCGCGCTCCGTGGGGTCCGAGGGCGACGCCATCATCGCGGGCGTGGCCTATTTCGGCTGCCGACGGAGAGAGAGAGAGAGAGAGAAGACCGAGGCGATCTTATCAGACGCGCGCTATCTTGGGGTGCGCGAGGCCCTCCCCACACGCGGCGGGACGGACTTCCACGTCAGCGCGCTATTTCCGCTGCGACCTAAAAACAACCCGCCGCGGCTGCTGGAGAGGCAAACATGGACGGCCGTGGGACGGCCTGATGCGCCGTGGGGAGGAGTCAGAGAGAGAGAAAGAGAGAGCATCCATCTCCCTCCCCGGGTCGCACTTTCCCGCGAGATCTGGAAGTGGACCGGTACAGGTACCGGTATTATAAATGCGGTGTATCAGTACATGAGAGGTGAAAAATGACTTTATTCAAGTAGTTGAAGTTGGCAAACTGAGATATGTGACGTGTGAGAGGAGTTGGAGAGGGAGATCGAATAGGCCACTGAAACAATGATGTGTGTGTGTGTGTGAACAGCGGGTCAGTCGGCTGGAAGTGGCGTGTACTCGAACTTGAACGTGAAATCCACTCCTACGCGACCAACGGACGAAAGCAATGCATGAGCTTACACAAACCCCGTAGGTCGTGGGAAACGAAGCACGCACCGTAGTGGATTACAGGAATGGCGAGGATCGCAACCAGCCACATGACGAGCTTCCCGTAGAGAGACCACGCATGGGTTTCCAGTACAAACGCCAACAGCGTCAGCGCTGAGAGACGATAGCGTACACGCATGACGACGCACATCGCGATCAGTGTGACGGCCTGGAGGGAGGTGTACAGCATGATACTAGCCACGGCGGGGCCCAGCTGGCTTGGGTACGCGTGGAATATGCGTAGCTTGGAGTTGTACGTAGCTGACGGTAGTTGGGATGCAATGACCAAATATAGCGCGTTCACCGAAGGTACGGCGACCTCGAGGTATTCGACCAGCAGCACGGACTCGGCGGCCTGGAGGAGTTCGAGCGCATGCGTAACGACGATCTTGTCGGTATCAGTACCAGACGCTACGCGGCTTTTATACCTGGAAACGACTGTATCCGGTGTGACTGATACTGGTGATATCTCGATTCGCATCGGTGTGGTGGGGCGGGAACTGACCGGGAACACGCGCGTCCTCTCGGTCGCGAATTGAGTGAGATCGTGATCTTCTACCGGCTTGGCCGAGGGTTTTTGAAGAACCGTAACTGCTCGCGTCAGGATTTCCGCAGCCGGAACGATAGATACGATGTCCACGTAGCGTTTGATACTCCACACATTGAGCGCGACGTCGATGGCGATGATCAAAGCAGTCACCACGAACGGCGTGCTTTGGATGATGGTCGCCTGATACGTGGACGCGGAAATCTCGACCCCGCAAAACGCGATTTCTTGACCAAAGTCGCGCAAGTGGCGGGAGACGGCGAGGATCCACCGCCGCAGCACGAACTTGATGATTGGATAGAGCAACACGAGAAGGATTTGCTGCCATTGACTCGCTGTGGCAAAGAGCGCCGAGTACGTCGGGTAGATCGTGAGCTGAGACACTTGTAACGTCAGGGACGGCACGTAAAGTAGCAGTTTCGTTCGTACATCTCTCCGAAGACGGCCACCGCGGAAGACACAACCGTGCACGGCGACAAGGCTCGCCACGAACGGGAGCGGCGCGAACGCTGGGTAGAAAGGAATCGGGAAGCGCCACAGAAAACCAAGGGCGACGTAGAAAGCTGTCGCCGGGAGCGCAGCTATCGTCGCGACGACACCGATCGCACACGTCGAATAATCGTGGTGCGATATATCCGAGACCGCGCGTGTGTGGACAAGTCCACTCGCCATGGCGGTCCAGTTGATCCCATAAATGTGGAGCCAGCTGCCCCAGTTTTTGAGGGGGCCTAGTGTTGGGTTCTGGAGAGGAATCAACGGAAGAGCGAGCGCTGCAAGCACACCCAGTAGCGGAAACAGCATTACGGCGGCCAATTGCCGACACGAAGACGTCGTACGAGAGTACTGGTTGAACCTGACGGCCTTGTTGAGTGAGTATCGACTCCGCGAGGTATCGTCTCCATGGAGACCTCTCCACCAGGAGCGGACGGATAGTTGTGATCGAGGCGGCCCACGCGAGAGCCTTCGAAGCAGTCGCTTTGGAGTGGCAGCGATAGTGGATGGGGCGTCCGCGACCCGCACCGCACCGGGTGCCATCCTTGTCTTGTCAATACCACGAACCACTTTCTGAACTGATGCCGAGAATTTACGAATGAGCCTATTTTTGTGGGGGAAACAGAGTTCGATCAGATTTCTGCTTTGCTAAAACTGTCCGGATGGAACCGAGGCCTGGTCCGTGGAGGATTTCCGCTCTGCGCGGAACGTGGCGTCGATTTCCTCAAAGGTCTTGCCCGACGTCTCTGGAAGGAATTGATACATGAAGAGACCAAAGAGCGCGAGAAGCACCACGAACGGCGTGAAGCCGTAGTCGTTGAGCGCGTCGGCGACGTGTGGGTAGCCGATGCCGACCACGAGCGTGCCAATCCAGTTGGCGAACAGACAGATCGACGTGCCCGTGGCGCGCAGCTGGTTCGGGAAGATGCTGGTCGCGACGACGAACGGCAGCGGGCCGAGGGTCAAGGCAAAGGCAGCGACGTACAGCGCCGTAAAGACAATCGAGAGCCACGAGATGGTCGCGGCCAGCGCGATCGTGATACCGATAGCCGAGACAAGCATGGCGCCGTGGCCGAAGAGGATCATGCCACGGTTACCGAAGCGCGTGCCGAGCGCGCCGGCAAAGAAGGTCGGAAACAGGTTGACGACGTCGACAATGATCAACCCGACACGCTCGTCGCTGACACCGGCGTCTTTGAAGATCGACGACGAGTAAAAGAAGATGGCGTTGATACCTGAAAGTTGCTGTGTCAGCGCGAGCATGATCGCGAGTAGCGTTCGCATCCGGTACGCCCTGGAAAGAAGCGCCTTGAATGGGGTCTGGGACCCCACGTCCGATTCCGTGTCGTCGATATTCGAATTCGATCGGGCGGCGCCCCCCTCGGCGGCGTCCTCCGGATCGTGGACCTGCATCCACGCGAGAGCGCGCTTGGCGTTTTCCTCGCCATATAGACGAATGATCTGTCTCTCGGCCTCCTCATAGCGGCCCTTGGTGATCAGCCACGACGGGCTCTCGACCATGAAGAACGGCGCACAGACCAAGAAGATGGCCGCGAGAACGATCGGGAAACCGGCAATGTAGCGCCAGCCGCTCGAGGTATCAGCGAAGAAGAAGGATACACAGACCAGGAGAATACCAGTGCCGATCGAGCTCTGGTAGAGCACGCCGAGTGGGTTCCGCAAGTGCGGCGGCGCGATCTCGTTGATGAAGCTGTTGGGGATCGACGAACTGGTGCCCGATCCGATGCCACTGATGAAGCGGCCGACAGCGAGCACGAAAACCGTCGAGGCCGAGGCCTGGACGACCGAGCCGACGATCACGATGATCGCGTTGATCAGGAGCGTTTTCTTACGGCCGATTAGGTCGGCGACGCGGCCCGAGCCGAGCGAACCAATCATGCCGCCGACGATCCAGCCGTTCACGGCGAGCGACCAGGAGCCGGACGAGTGGCCCGGGAACATGAGGCACTTGCCCTCGGGCACGGGCGTGGCTTCACAGTCGTCCTTGCTGTTGAACGTGGACAGGTTGAGCTGCGAGACCGACCAGCCAAACTGCACGACGAGCAGTAGCGAGAGCAGTACACTCATGTAGAGTACGGGATTGACGGTCACGGGGTCGGTCGGAGGCTCAGAGAAGTATGCCGTGTCGTCCAAACTGCCGACATCGGACTCGGCGCCTCGGTTTCGGTTGGTATGCGGAGTCGAGACGGTGACATACTCGGCGCTGTTGCGCGCATCTAGGGGCACGGTTGGGATGGATGGGCTCGAGGTTGTGCGGTTCGGAGCCATGGCGACGGCTGGAATTGGAAACTGAGCAGTGGAAGGCGCTACGCCAAATCATGCGACGCGAGTGTTGTAGGATATGCTGGGCGTACTAAGATAGAGGGCGTGTCGCGGGGACCAACGGAGACTTTCAGTCTGAGAGAGGAGTGTTCGATCTGTGACAGAGCATCTGTCCAATGTTAGTAAACTGCACATTTCGCATACATCGTGTGGATAAACCCTGAAACCCAGAGCCACGCGAAAAAAAACAAAAAAACAGAGAACGGCGCCGAAAGACTCACAGCCACGTATGATGCTTCTCATCAACGTATTGACCTCGTCCACCACATCCTCCAACAGTCCTTGAGTCGCAAGTCGACCAGATAGTCTTGGAAATGCGACTAGGGAGTTCTCATGATCCAAGGACGGGAGAGAGTTCTTGTGGGTTGTCCATGTCCAGTCTCAGCTCCCGTGAAACGTTTAGGCGACGTCGTCGTACTTGAATCGGAACGTAAAGTCTGTGCCTGTGTTCACACATGATGGAGGCAGAAATGGCGTCAATCCCATATTCTTCCAGTCCAGAAAGGGGGACGGCGTCCCTCGTACCGTAGTGCATCGCCGTAAAGTGGAGAATGACGGGCAGCCACGCGACCATTTTGCCGACGATCGACGCGCGGTGGCGCTCCAGCACGAACGCCAAGTGGGCCCACGCTGCGATGCCGTACCGGCGCTTGAGCACGACGTGGACACACGCGACCGACACGGTCTGTAAGGCCGCGTAAACGCCAATCGAGCGCACGACGCTCCACAGCTCGCGCTGGTCGGCGTGGAAACCGGCGAGCTTGGTGTTGTACCGCGCCGAGTCGAGCCGCGTCGCGACCACGAGGAACGCAATGTTGACCAGCGGGATCACGACCTCGAAGTACTCGACCAGCAGGATCGCTTCGGTCGTGTGGGCGAGCTGGAGCGCGTGGTGCATCACGGCCTGGGTCGCGTCGGCGGCGGCCGACGAGCCCACGTCCGAGAACACAGTGCGGCCGAACGAGCCCCGGACAGACCCACGGGCGCTCGTGCGGGCGTGGACGGCGACCCGCTCGGTCGCGCTCCCTCGCAGCGACGCGCGGAGCCTCCGCGCGGCCTCGCACGCGACGTGGACCACGTCACGGCGTGGCACGGCCGTCGGCCGGTCCATCAGCAGCTTGATCGAGGCCAGCCCTTGGACACAGTCGAGCGCCATGAGCAGCGCGATCATGGTCTTGGACGGCACGGTCTGCATGACCATCGACTGGTACACGGACCCGCAGATCTCGACGGCGCTCTCGGGGACCTCGGCGCTGTGGTCGCGCACAGCGCGCGCGAGCCGCTTGAGCACGTGCTTGAGCCCGAGCTTGAGCAACGGGAACAGCAGCGTGAGCACGATCTGGTACGGCTCGCCCACGCGGTCGTACACGATCGAGACCGTCGGGTAGACGGTGATCTGGGTCATCTGGACGGCCCAGCAGGCGAGGTACTGCCGTGCCTAGGCGGTCCACAGCGCGCGGTCTCGGACGCACTTGGAGCGCAGCACGATCGCGTTCGCGAGACACAAGTTGGTGGTCCAGAGCCCAAAGCCCGTGATCCACATGAACGGCACGGAGAAGCCCACGAACCGCCAGAGGAGTTCGGCGCCTCCCATTTGGAGCGTCGCGCAGCAGAGCCCGACGACGATGGCGTTCTGGGTCGAGTAGGCGCGCTTGGGGATCTGGGTGATCGCGGTCCACGAGACCATGTTCCCAGCCGAGACGATAAACACGATAAACCACGCGTGGATGTAAAAGCCCCAGGTGGGTCCCTCGCGTGGCGAGTGGAGGGGCAGAAACGCAGGAAGCAGTGCCGCCGCGAGCCCCGGTAACGGTGTGGAGAGCAACACCCAGGCCGTGCGCCACGGGGTCGCGTGCGCGATATAATCCTGAAGCGCGACGAACTTGGCGACCGAGTAGCGGGAGGATAGCGAGATCGACGGCAGCTCGAGCTTGGACCATGTGCGACTGAACGTCCTCGATAGAAACCGTGGTGTGGGTCCGCTCGAGGCAGGCAGTACCGCAGCCGTTGGCGGTCCGGCCGCCGTCGGGACGACGCGCGCGATGTGTAGCATGTCGTCAACTTCAGCAAGATTAAGAGATAGACTTTGGAGACGATGGGACTTGGCGCTGGTTGGCTGTGGTCAAAAGGAAGGCGATCCTTCCACTGGCTTCTTTGCTAAGAATCGTTAGGTTTTCTTCGCTGCAGGGATATCTTGGAGGGTTGGATGAGTCGGAATTAGCTGCTTCTCCGTTGGCAGGCTGTCACGTGTGATAACCTCATTCTTGATCAATCAAACGTTCGCCTTTGAAGACACAACAGATGCAATCAATCGTGGACGCCATGTCGATTTCCGCCGCACGTAGGAGCACGCAGATCGACATCTTCCTTCGAGAGCTGACATTACGTTTGTGGGTCTATGTATTGGATGAATGAGATCTCATATTGCAGTGTAGCCATCTCGACTTCGAGTGGATCGATACGTGAAACATATGTACGTGGCCCGTATCGTCCTTGACCAAGGCAGGTTTGTACATTTATACCTGGAGGTTTAGATGGTATTGTGGATATGCGACCAACAAGTAGTCTGAGGATTGGCCTTAGGCTGTACAGTCCGACTGATGTATGCCATTGGGCAACGTCGAGAAGACCCAACTCCACGGGGTGGTAGATTGCGCGGATAAAAATAGTTGCTCTTTGGAGACCACCAAGTCCATTTGGACTGGAAGTATCAACATCAGTGTGCTGCCGTTCCCGACCGATGAGTGGTTGCAACCGAGTCGTCACCGATTCTAAACACATTCAAACTGTTACCATACTAGTTGGTACCCACCTGTGGCTCTGGTACTCGCTGCATCCATCCCCTCGACTCCGCCTGCGACTTGGGCTGGGCATAAACGCTGCCTACTTGGTTTTGTGGTGATCTATTTCTAGGGTTCGATCGATCTCAATGTCTCTTACGCCCTTGATTCACCTCATGTCGCTCAGCGTCCGTAATGGCGCAGGTTGCCCCGAGGCTCGTGGATGGCGTCGGTTCAGGTTCAACGGCATCGCGCGTGCGACCATCGCGGCCGTCCGTGTACTTGTCCGTGCTTGGTGAGCTACACCCTCATGGAATGGGCAGTCGATATTCGGTGGATAAAGGTCGGCGGTTTGGTGAGTATGCTCGTACAGCGTCGACGCGACGGCAGCTCGCAGTCATGTTGGCGACGCCGCTCTCGGGGCTGATCGCCTCGTTGCTCGTCGTGGCTATTCCGCTTCAGGACCCGGCTCTCGGTGCGCTCGAGAACCCTGGTGTGTGGGGGCAAGGTCTACTCATCATGTGGCTGGCTATGAGTAGCGCCATGGTCGGGTTCCGCGCCGCCGGGTCGATCGACCACAACGAGTACTCGACCCGCGAGATCGCTGTCATCGCGACCATTGCGACGGTCCTCCAGATCGGATTTGTGTTCGGAGTGGCTTTGCTGTGGCGGTTCCCAGTGCCGTTCTCGTGGATTGTGGGGTTACTCCCATACTCGATTACTATCTCAATCGGCCACTTGATCGTGCTACGCGGCCGTATCCTGGACAACAAGGAGCTCCGCGTCAAGTTATTAAAATGCTTGCCGGCGTTTTGTGTCCAGATCTCACAAATCGGCATGTACGCGGCCTACTCGTCGGTGTTCACGCAGGCACACGAGTGCCAGCGCGTCGGGCTTGTCGCGTTCTTCCCGGTCTTGAAATACGCGCTCAAGAGAGCGATCCATTCTTTGGCTCGTGACTTTAAGGACCACGCGTGCGAGAGTGCCGTGGCTGGCGTAGAGATCTGCGCGTCCATGTACCAAGCCATGGTCGTTCAAGGCACGCCGTCGCTTCTGGTGACCGTATGTATTATCGGCGTTGATGTTGCGATTTGTGTCGTCGACATCCAGCGCATGCTCCATCGCGATACGGCGATGCCCAGTGATCAGATTCTATCGCACGCGCTGCGGACGCTCCAAGACAAGACCCAGCAGATCCACGACGCGAGGCTACCGGCACTTCCTCGGCGATCGACAGGAGCAAGCCGAGTGCGCACCTCACCGTCAGCGTCGATCGTACCGACGCCGCCAACGTCTCGTCGTGCGAAGGACAAGCTGGCGCTGGCCCAGGCACTCGAGATCTTGCAGTCTGCTGAGACCGTGTTACTCGTCGAGTATCTCGAGGTGGCCATCCCCGTCGTGAACGCTGTCCACATGGCCATCGCGGCCCACCAGCCTTCCGCGGTCTATGACCCCAAGCTCCGTGGGTTCTACCACCATCCAGTGGAACTTCGCGCCGCCGTGACCAATATCTTGCTGTACACGGTACTCCAGAGCGTGACGCTAGTCGGCATGTGTATCGCAATACGCATCCGGTACGGCATCTCAGCGACGGCTCTTCTGGCGTTTGTGTTGGAACACCACGCGTGGGCGCTCCACGCCAAGATGGTCTGTTGGATGCCGCTCATGTTTGCGTTTTCGGTCGTCCACTACGGTTCGTGTTACTTTCCGACATTACAGTGGCTTGTGTGGATCTTCGTGACCGCTTCTTGACCGTTTTGTGTGGGTGGGTAGGCGTTGACTTTACGTTCAAGTTTGACTCCGGAATGCATCGAGGATGATGACAGTGGATTCTTGAATGGCCAACCATCACCACCTCCGACCGAACTGGCTGACAATCTCGACGATGGCTAGCCAACGATTTCTGGTGCCACGTACAACTACCCAGCTCAACCTCATGATGGTGCAACTTGCACCATCATGAGGTTGAGCTGGGTAGTTGTACGTGGGTACTTCATAGTCAGACGAACGTTGCACCGTGCAACGTTCGTCTGACTATGAAGTACGATATGGGTGCGTTATCGTTCAACACCGAATGATATATCATATCGTTAATGTCTCAATATCGAGATAGACAGCCATGCTTTATTTAGCAACCACTCGCGTGGTCGTTCTTAGCCAGCACTCGTCAGGAGCCAACATCCGGGGCGTCCCGGAGCCCAACGAGCACTCTCATCCTCTTGCGGACTCGCTCGTGAAATCCGACTTCCACCGCGACAGTCTCTCTGGCCCATGAAAAAGCACGGCCACATTGTGAGGCGCGTGCTCGTCGCGGGCGCGGCCGTCGCGCCGTCCACCCACGGCCACTACTCACCACATAAGTTCCTCGAGTTCCACGACTACGCGAGCCGCACGAGTGCGTGGCGCGTGGCCTACATTCTCATGATCACGCCCCTTCTGGGACTCGCGGCCGCGCTCGCGCCGGCGTTGATCCCGCTGGAGCCGCTCCACAAAGGCCCAACACTCGCGTTCTACGCACACTTGTGCGTCATGATGGCGTTTGTCGGCTGGGGGTCGATCGTGCCCGTCATTCGCGTTGCGGGCGTGCCGCCATCGATCTACTCGGGCCGGGAGGCCGTCGTCGTGAGCGTACTCTCGGCCGTGCTCCACACGACGCTGCTCTCACCGATATGCATTTATTGGCGTTTCCCGGTTCCGTTCATGTGGCTCATCGGCGCGAGTCTGTGGGGTGGAACTATCATACTCACACACGTGCTAGTGCTTCGCTCCAAGTGCTGGCGAACCAACGATCTCATCCACGCCATGCAGACCAACCAGATCGGCGTCGCGCTCGAGCTCCTCCAGGTATTCCTGTACCCGGCCATCTCGATCCTGTTTGACCACGTTGACGAAGGCTACCAAATCGCCATCACCATGACCTTCCCATTGATCAAATACGCACTGAAAATGGTCCTGAAGCGAACGACACGCCACTTGCAAGACCAGTACGCCGTCGTCGTGATCGCGGCCGTCGAGATCTGCTCGTCCATGTACCAGTCGATCGTGCTTCAGACGACTCCGTCCCACGCCGCCATCGCCATCATCATGGGGCTCGACGTGGTCCAGGGGCTCCACTCGATTCAGTACATGCTCGACAGCCACCACGTGCGCGATGTGCCGCGACGCGAGTTGGTGGCCAAGGCGCTCGAGATCCTACGTCGCGAGTGCGTCCATCCCCAGAGGCACAGCCCTGCACCGACGAGCGCTGCGATCGTGCCGGTCCCCACGGAGCGCCGCGCGCCACAGCCGCTCTCGAAACGCGACCACCAGACCGTGCAGAGGGCGCTCCAGTTGCTACACAGTGCCGAGACCCTCGTGTTGCTCGAGTATTTTGAAGTGATCGTGCCGATGATCAACTGTGCGTTCGTCGCGATCGCGGCCCACTTGCCTGAGGCGTTCTATAACCTCACGATCGCGCGGTTCTACCACAACCCAGCCAAGCTCGCAGCTGCCGTGGTGTCCATCTTTCTCTACTCGATTCTCCAGGGGATTTCGTGTGTCGCGCTCCACATTGTGCTCAAGTACCGATACGGACTGTCGGCGACGGCGCTGTTGGGCTTTGTGCTCGAGCGCCACCACGACGCGATCCAGGCCAAGATGGTCGCGTGGCTCCCCATTATCTTGCATTTCCTGACTGCGCATTATGGTGCGTGGAAGATTCCGGTTTCCTCACATGGAGGAGGCCACGACTGACTTTAAAAATGTTGTTGACATGTGACAGGAACCGACTTTACGTTCAAGTTCAACTTCCACACGTGGGAGCAGTGGTGAGCGGATCCAAGGAAGCCAAGGGCGGCGATGAATGTAATCGACAACACCACAGGACGACCGCGACCATGCAGCATCGGGACGGACAAGTTGTTGATGGACAAACAGTTATTTCATCGGCTTGGGTGGTTGCATCAATAGACATTGCTGAAAATAGCCTCGACCTCATGACAAACCTGGCTGGCTCGCGGCTCCGGGAGGTGCTTGTGGCCATCGAGGTTGCTCCGCATCCATGGGTCCATGCCAATAGGTCCCCATGCCAACACGAAGTCGCTTCTCCGTCGAGAAAGCCACGCGCTTCGCTGTGTACTCGCGCACGACCTCCAGTCTCCACAAGGTCGCTGTCATCTGTCTCTTCCCCGTCCCGGGGCTGCTGGTCGCGCTCGCGCTCGCGCTTGTCCCGCTTCAGTCCCCCGTACTTGGTGCGCTCACGAACTGGGGGTTCTTCATCCAACTGTACGCGCTCAACTGGCTCTGGATGGTCTGCTCCATGGCCCAGGCACGCACCGTCTCGTCCATCCCACGAACGACGTACCCGACACGCGCGATCGTGTGGATCGCCACGATCGCCGCGCCTCCTTGTGTTGCGTTGGACTTGCTTGTCGGCTGCGCGTGGCGGTTCCCCGTCCCGTTTCTCCCAGCGTTCAGCCCATTGCCGTTCATGGTCGGTCTCGTGGTCGCCCACGCCGTCATTTTCCGGGGAGGCCGGCTGCCGGCGTCGACCCGTGCGCAACTGCTCCGGTTCGTGCCGTCGCTCGCCATCCAGGTCTCGCAACTCGCGATTTACCCGTTCTACTCGGCGCTGTTCGCCACGGCCGTCGACTGGCAACAATTCCTACTCGTGCTCGCGTTCCCGTTCATCAAATTCGCGCTGCGCCGCGGGCTCTTTGCCGTCTCGCGCCATACCAAAGACTTTGCCAAGGAAAACGCGGTCAGCGGCGTCGAGATCAGCGCGTCGATATACCAGGCCATGATCTTACAGACCACGCCGGCCGCGTGGGTCACGGGGTTGATCATCGCGCTGGACGTGATTGTGGGCATTGCCGAGGTCCGGCTGTACATGGAAAAACGGTCCGTCGTGCCCGTCGATACGCTTTTCTCCAAAGCGACCGATATCCTCGAGACACAGAGCACTGCGCCCCTCGACGACGAGCTCAAAGGCTTTGAAACCCACTGGATGGGCTGGCTAGGTGCCGTCCGGATCGTTTTGGGCATGGACACGAGACACTCGACCATGACCACGGTCGTCCCGACAAAACTGGACAACGCGGACAAGCGCATCGTCACCCACGCGCTCGAGATGCTCCAGGCGGGCGAGTCGATCGTGCTGATCGAGTACTTGGAAGTGGTCGTGCCCATCGCGATCGCCGTCTTCTCGGGGATCGCGTCGCAGCTCGCTTCGGCGTCGTACAACACCAAATTGAGGCAGTTCCACGAGCATCCGAGCACGCTGCCCCCGGCCATTGCGACTATTTTACTGTACACAGGTCTCCAGGCGGTCACGCTCGTGGGCATGGGCGCCGTCCTGTACGTGCGGTACCGCCTCTCGGCGTTGACGCTGCTGGCGTTTGTGCTGGAGACCCACGGGTGGTCGCTCCAGAGCAAGATGGTCATGTGGCTGAGCGGCACGTTGGTCTTGCCCATCGTCCACTACGGTGCGTTACTTGGACGTGTCATGGTTCGATGGATCCGGCTTCGGGCTCAGCAAGTCAGTGTGGTGGTTCTGTAGGCATGGACTTTACGTTTGCATTCGACTACGGTCAAAACGTCGGGTCATGAAACTCGAATTGAAATGGATCTCAGCGCTCTCGGTGACGCGCCGCCTTGGCTGCTGTGATGCGTGCCAATGTCCATCGTCTCACGCGAAGTGTCCAGTCGGATGGTGCGTTGAGCGATGGAGGCTGTTTTGAGTGGTGTTGATTTTATTCCCCTCACCCACATAGACGTCGTGAACCGACATTTATCAAAATGGACTGATTGATGGTTGTGTGGATGGTGTGTCATGTGGTGTTTCAGTTCTTTCATCGTGTCTAGCCCCAAGTATTCTCGAAAAATGACCCGCCTGCGTGAGAAGCAGAAAAATCTGTCGAGAAAGGGACAGCCGAGAAGTCGCCATGATCTGAGGGACTGATGTGCGATGGATGGGGGGCTGCCGCCTCCGTCCCCACGCTCCGAGTGATACGACCCCACAGTCGCGCAGAGACCACATCCGTTCCCCCCGACCGCCACACTGTCACACTGCCACGTGCCATGGAGGAGTACTTGACCGTCGTCGCGCTGCCGATGCTCCCGCTGGGCGCACCCATAGGCGTCGTGACGCTACGCAATCTCGACCCGGCCGCGCCAGTCGCCGAGGTGCGCAATCATCTCGTGCGCCACCTGGAGAAGACCCACATTGGACCTCGCGCTCATGTGTTTCTGTACCGAGCCGACCTCCGGCTCGATATGTTCCCGGGTCGCACGTCGTGGCGGTTCATGTCGACCGTGCCACTGAGCCAAGTGTTCAATATCCTGGCGTACCCTGCGCCGTGGAGCAGCCAGTCTAGCGCACGGCTCGTTGACTTTCTCGCGAACTCTCCAGATACTCGAACACCCCAGGACCCACCGCGCACGGTCCACTTGATCGCCGAGATCGTCGAAGGCGCGGGCCAACTTGGCGAGCGATACAGTGGGCACCGACGCTTGCTCCGCGACGCGCATCCGAAAACGTTTGCACGATTGTCCAACTTCCTCCGGACACCGCCCGAGCCGCTGGCGACGTCATCGACAAAGCCAAGCATGACACTGGCAGACCCAACGACGGTGCCGTCGCTGCTGTCGTACCCACAGACGCCTTGTTACCTCGCCAAAGTCCCAGCGGTCGCGCGGCTCACGCTGCCCGAGCACAAGATCATGGTGCGGCCAGTGTTTGTCAAGCTGCTCGACCAGATTCTCCGGGAGTTACCCGACAAGACGCGATCTGTGTACGTCACAGCGACAACCGGCGCCGGCAAGTCGGCGTTCCTTTGGTTTGTGCTCCACACGCTGTGTCGACGCGGCCGCACGCGTTGTGGAAAGCACGTGGCACCCCCCATGGACCTTGTGCTGGACGTGCCCGGTCTGTTGGTGTTGATCGACACGGCCGGCGAGATTTTTACCGGTCCGCGACGTGAGCGTTTCCGCGTCGAACTGATGAAGAAGGAGACACTGTACCTTGTCGATTTTGCCCACGGGAGCCACCGCGAGCTGCGCCACAATCCTCCGTACTTCGCCTCACACGACGTGGCCGACAATCGGCGCACGTTTCGTGGCCACGCATCGCGCATTCTCGTCGCGCTTCCCCGGGACCACATTCTCCGCGTCTCTCGAAACACCAACAGTGTCATGAAGCTGCTGCCACGGTGGAAACCATGGGAACTAGAGCTGTGCCGCCGAGCGTGTTTCCCGGCTCTTGACAGCGCGTTGCTGACTGCTCGCATCAAGTATTGGGGCCACCAGCCGCAGTGGACGTTGGCACAGGACCCAGCACAGGGGGTCGGCAAGCAGCGGTTCGTCGAAATGCTCCGCGACCCTGCTTGAACGCGCCACCGACATCATCGAGAACAACTCCATCCCGGACATGATCCACCCCACGAGCCAGCGGATAGCGCGCACGGCTCAGAGGTTGCATGACGACGCGTCGACGCTGCTCGTGCTACTCAAGCCACTGCGCAAGTTGCCCTCGAGGTATGTGAACGAGTGGTGGGATGTGATCTGGTGCTCTCTGGCTGTGCACGAGGTGGACGACGAGTGAAATGATCGCATTTAGGTGTTTACAACGTACTACGATTGAAGACCGACATGGTGTGTCGCGTAGAATGCCTTCTCACTAAGTGAGAAAGGTTCGTGGTAGCCGGTGCTGATTCGTTCATTGGGCTCAAATCATTCACGGTCGTAGACAGTGTTTGGACCGTAAAACTGCGTCACAAGCTCAAGCTCATACGTCAGTTGTCTTCGATACGAGTAGCGCTAGCGGCCATCAATTCTTGTATGGTAGGCATCGCCGGGAGGCTAACTTTCAGAGCAAACTGTCTTACGGAGACCGTAGTGCCACGAAACACCACTCGTTTCGTCGTCAAAAAGTCTTGGAGCTCGAACGTCGCAAATTTGTCGTCAGGTACGACGAAGTACAGCTCAAACTTCATATCTTCCACGTCCTTAACACTTGGCCTTTTACCATTCTCGTAGCGTTCAGGTGCAGCAGCTGCTTGATGCGATTATGAACGATCGAGTGTTTGTCACTCACGGTCATTTGAAATAAACGGTTTGGAAGAACGATTGCATCAACCACTGGAAAATTCTTCGCACGGGGCACTGAGAATGCGGCGGGTAGAATGTCATCGTCCAAACTCGCGAAATCAAACACCCGTGGCCGCGAGCACGTGGGCGACGCGCGTGGCGTTGCACTTGCTCATCTGCTGGGTAAGAAGATCTCGAGCCTCGTAGGTGCCTCCTCTCTTCATCGCTTTGAGCACCGAGCTTTCAAAGAGAAATCCATAGGGAGCCGCAAACGGAGGCAAATTAGACATTGTAAGTAGCAACTCATCCTTCTTCGCCTCTACACTTGCTTCCTTGCTTGCAATCATCGCGCAGCAGGCAAGTCCTGAGGCGGGAGCCAGTGTCACCTTGTCGTACCGGTACGCTCCTGACTTGTCGATAGCTGGATATAGATGGAGTAGGCAATGGCATAACTTGTTTTCCTTTGTGTCAATGACACCGGTCTTTCCTATGAAGAGAAAATTGGTCACCTTGTCGTCGTCGCACAAGGCACTCAGCATGTCATAAAACGATGCGCGCTTGTCCTCCAAGTCCTCATCTCGCACAAGCGTATGCCTGGCTGAACCTCCATAGCACGCGAACAATGCTTCGACTGTGTCTATAGAGCACTTTTGAACCAGACGGTTCGTGCGAGGAGCTTTTATATCTGTTTTCAACATCTTCTTGTCACCGTCGCTTGCCGTCGCTTCTCTGCCCGATGTCTCTTTGTCATTATCGCTTGCCTTCGCTTCTCTGGCCGACGAATTGGCTGCCATATCCCTGTCAGAGGACTCGTCATCATCGTCGCATGCCGCCATATCCCGGTCCGACGACTCGTCAGCATCGTCGTTGGCCGCTATATTCTTGTCCGACGTCTCATCGCCATCGTAACTTACCACCATATTCTTGTCGGACGTCTCGTGATCACCGTCGTTGTCCGCCATATTATTTTCTTCAGCAGTCTTCTTAAGACAGTCCTTGAGCTCCTCCAGCGACCATGGTGGCATGTAGAAAAAACGAGTCGATGCATTCTTCACATACTGTGCGACAAGCGACGGAGTCGGAGACATTGTAATGATCGTCCTGGCCAAGATGGCGCCACCTGACAAGGGTTCACCATCCACGAACGGCGTCGCAGAGATACACCGTCTTCGAGTCTCCGAGATAGTGGTCAAAATTCGTGCCGCGTCTTCCACTGATGACTGAACCATTAGGAAGTGCGAGCAAGAACAAACCTTCGCAGTCAAATACCACGCACGTCGACTTGTTCCGAAACCGTCGAAACAGGAACCATAAGAAAATCGTCTTGCCAATGCCGGGTGTACCTGTGATCACGATGGACTTCACGTCGTTCGTCGTCGTGACAATTTCAGCGAGTTCATTGTAGACGGCACGAATCATGATCTTGGAGCTGCTAGAAATACTTGTCGGTGACGGGGCGGTAGCGCCATCTTCAGGCGCATCCAAAAAGCCCAGCACGCGCGTCGTCACATCCAACGGCAGGGAGCGGCAACCGTCATAATTGGGCGATCCTTTTCTTGGCACGACCAACAGCGCGAGCAGATAGCGCTGGTGTTCGGCAATCTTCTGGTAGAATGGCTGGAGCCATTCGCGGTCGGCCCTATTGCGTAGTGAGGATTCGTCCGTTGCATCGTCCGGAAGCGAGAAAATCGCGCCCACGTGCGGTGCGACTGATGTAAACGCGGGGTTTCCCTTCACCAAATCGTCCTGGATTTGCGTCGCCAGCTCGTGAAACGTCCAGTCGGTCGTCACGGCGAATTCGGCCGTGTCGGCGCGAGAGAAATCATCCACGGCCACTGTGACAACGCAGACCGACACGCGAGGCGCCGACGCTGGGGGAGGGGGCGTCATTCCGGCGCGGAAAGGAAAGTGGCGAGCGGAGGAAAGCAAAGGAAAGGGAAACCTCGGGGACAATCACTCTGACATGCCGCATTTTGTTGGTTTGTTGGTTTGTTGGTTTGTTGGTTTGTTGGTTTGTTGGTTTGTTGGTTTGTTGTGTGGGGGCGATTGGTGGCTTGCTGCACGAAGGCGATCGCTTCTTTCTTTTGGGGCGTTGGCGCGTTCTTCGTCCGCCACGATCAGATTGGGTTGTCTCAGATCCAACATCTGATCTACTCAGTGCTCGTTCCTGAAACGGCATGACATGGGTACACTTCGTCCACCATCTTTCTCGACTGTCGCCACGCTTCACTCACCACCACCACCCACGCTCTTTCCACACCAAAGGTTCATCTTTCACTTCATTCGACCAATCCCCGCTCCACAGAAACAGCCTCCTCCCATTGAGTAGGTCCATGAATCTCATTTCCACATTTCACTCCGTTTGAGGCCGCAATCCGATGGCCGCAGCCAACATGCTACCCGACGAGCTTTGGGTGTGCATCGTATCGTTCGCAGCACCCACTCTCACGAGCGCGTTTATCAACCTCGACGAGTGCAGGAGCTTTGCGCGTCTCGCGCTCGTGTCCAAGCCAACGTATCTGGCCACATACGACGAGCGCCGGCGCGCCAAGCGCAGAGTCCGTGTGGTCGTGCTTCGGGACGCATACCCCAAATTCTCGACAGTCGGAGCCAGCCGCGTTCTACATCTCGTGGTAGCGAACGGGGCAAGATATCAACTTCCGTGGGAGGCTGGCATCTATGGTTTTCGGCCGTCTGCGGTTGACTGGAAACCATACCTGACACCTTTTGCCAACATCGTCCGCCTCGACCTCTCGCGCATGGGCAACGACCATGCGCCAGAGATTCTCAAGGGTGCTTCTCACGTATGCCGCCGCGTGCGGGCACTCGTGTTGCCCGACCGCGATCCAGAGCAGCCCAAGCAGTACCACTACATCGAAAACCTTTTCGAAGGTGCGATCGACGCGATGCGGCGATGGCGACGTGCGAACGGCGGACTTGTCTATTTGTCACTGGGTCGACTGGTCGACTACGGCACACAGGCACCACACACATTCGAGGTGCTTGGCCACGCGTGCCCCCGCCTCGAAGTACTGGTTGGTCCCGACGACGCGGTCCTGCAACGCAAGTGGGTGCCCGCCTGGACGGCGTTCTGGCGAGCCTGCCGCAACTTGAGAGAGTCCAATTGTGCGCTCCCCGTATGTACGCAGACGGATCTCAACCAGTTTGCCGTCGTGGCCAAGCCGCAGCTCATGCACCTGCGTCTCTTTGGCTTCAACTTTGCCTGGGCTGGCGTGGAGGACGGCGACCCCGAGGCGATGGCGCAGTTTGTGCGGGCCGTGCCAGCGCTTCAGTGTCTCCGCCTCGAGGCGCGTCCATGGCGCCGCGTGGGATCTGTCGATTTGATTTGCTATCATGGGCTACCGAAGTTGCCGCGCCTCGAGAGTGTGACTGTGGTGGTGACGAGCCTTCGAGCTCGTCACGGGCGTCGCTCACCGCAGCCCGGACGGGACATTCCACTCGTCTCACCGCGTGGCTTGCTGGCACTCGCCGCGTGTACCCATATCAAGACGATCCACATCCAGCATGCGGTCCTCGATGTTGATACACTCGGTGCTCTCGTCACTACCACGCTCGCGCGTCGTGTGCGTCGGCGAGAGATCCACCTGGGCGTGGTCCACTGCGACCGCGACGTCGTGGTCGCCTTGTTACGCTTTTGCCAGTCGCTTCCGAGCGACACACTGACGCACTGTGTGTCGTTGAAGCTACGTGTGGAGAACCTGGACGCATTTGTGGGTCCGCTCAATCGAGCGTGTGACGAGCGCCACGTGCGTGCCTTAGTAGCGGAGACCGTGGGGGTGCGTGACGGTCTGGATGTCCGCGTGGACCTGCGGACGCCGTTGGTCGACTTTGTGAGTGATCGGTCGGGGTTTATTGTCGGGACGATCGCGTTGAATGTTGGCACGCACCACG